>OOFG01001152.1:0-14855 GCA_900323295.1 Molva molva | reverse complement strand
GACCTCCACACCCACACCTGATAGTAAACCTCCGAACGGTAGTCCTCCTGCCCACAGTGTCTTACCCTCTGATAGCACCCCTCAGGAGGCCGTGAGCCCGCAGCTGAACGATTTACCACAAGAAATGGCAACGGTTCGGGGGCCTTCGGGTAACGAACCTGCTCCCGTTTTAGAGAGGTTTGCTGAGGTTGTACCTGAGGCTACAGCATTGGAGCCACCAGAGAGTAGTTTTGGAATACAGCCTGCTCACGCTCAGCCTGAAACTGTCAGTTCTGCCCCGGTGGACACTGAGCCAAAGCTTGAGATAAATGCAGAGTTGGGGGGCGAGGCAAACGACAGTTCCACAACGCCTGTCACAGAGATGGAGCAGACAGAGTCCCCCGCAAGGGGCGAGGAACACGAGAGCTCTTCGGCTCCTGCAGAGATTGTAGAAAAAGCACTCAAAGCCGGGCAAAGAGAGTCAGCTTCGGTAGAGGAAGCTTCTGGTCTGATGAGAGCAGAAGCTTCCCATGAGCCAGAACTTACAGCTCCTACAGTTATAAAGGCAGAAAACAGTGAGGGAGTTGAACATGTGGCTGCCCTTGAAGAGGGGAGCTTCAGTAAAGTCGAAACTCGATCGGCTCCAACAGAACAGGCCCCGGCAGCAGTTACAATGGATGCACTCCAAGATGTGAGCTGTGAAAGCAGTGTGCAGAAGCCAGAGGGAGGAAATATAGTATCAGACAAGGGGAAAGAAACTCCTGCTGAAATGAAGGTTGAGCCAGAAGTGATTACAATCCAGCCAGACACTGCAGTCCCTGCAGCCACTGTTGACAATGCTACGGTCCTCCACGCTGTGGATATTCAGCCAGAGCAGTTGCCAGAGCCAACAAAGGATATAGAAAGTGCAAAGGAAAATCTGCCTGTCTTAGATGTAGAGGGGAAAGTTGATTCTATTGCCACTGAACCCCATGTATACCTAGCAGAGGAAAAAACGATTGAGACAGCAAAGGAGCTTCCACAAACACCAGTTGAGGTAGAACTTAGTGTAGCTCCACCAGAGGGTGAAATGAACACAGCTGTTAACAAGGCCGCACAGGAGGAGTTAATCGACGAGAATCAATTTGAGGAGAGGTTCGTCGAGACACATTTAACCAAAGAGAGGTTGCTTGAGGGAACATCTGTTGTGGGAAAGGCATCTGAAAAGTGGACAGGCGCAGAGAAGGCCCCAGATAAGATAGCTGTTGACAAAGAGCCAGACTCAACCCCCTTTGCTGAATCGGAAAGCGTTGGCCCTGTGACAGATGGAGCGAATGAAGAACTAAAAGCGGCCGCAGAGCCAGCACAGTCTGTCCCAGTTAGTCACGGGTTCTCTGAAGAAGAGAAGTGGGCAGATAATGAGCTGAAACAATGTCCACCAGCTGACCCATCGCCAGTTCAAGGAAGCCCGGTAGAGATCGCCTCATTGGCGGGATATTGTGTAGCAAGAAAGCAACGCCCCTTGCTCAAAGCAGAAAGTGTATGTCAGGAGGAAAATGAGATATATGCAGATACAATGCTTAATCCGCAGAAAAAAACGTCCGTCCCGCTGGAGGAAGGCATAACCGAATCTGTTGACAGGGATATTTGTGGTAGTGAACGAGAAAAAATAAATGTGAAAGGGCCAGAATTGAATGCAGAGACAGCGTTGTACCCACATGCAGTCAGTGAGGCACAAGAACGCCATAATGTCTCTCAGAACAAGTCTATGCCGGTTAAGATAGGAACTGAAAAGCAAGAGATGAATTTGACAGGTGAAAATAACCAAGAAAAACATAGTCAAGAGTTCTTGACAGGCATTGACGAGAGGCAGACAGAAAACACGTCAGACAAAGGGGAACAAGCGGAGCCGAATAGCACGCCACCGCGGATCACTCTGTCAGAGAAAGAAAAACAAGTCGAGTCAAAAGCCGACGCCGGTTACAAAATGGAGTCTACTTCCGTAGCAGCAGAGAACATGTATAGTGACAAGGAGGGAAGGGTCGAGTGTGACGTCAGAGAGAACATAACTCCCAAGGACAATCAAACATCCAAAATGGTTTCCGAAAGCGTTTCAACAGCTCAAGCCCCCGTAGCAAACCCTGGCGTCCCAGCCTCTGTAGTTAGTGAGCAGAAGGGAGACGGTGGCCCGAAGGAACAGAATGCTGACACAGTGGAGCAAAGGAAGGCCGATGCTAAGCTGCCGGAAAAATCTAGCGATGCAGATGCAACGGCCGAGGTGACTGTAGTATGTAACACAAGTAGTGGTGTAGTTGGACCCCAGAGGCCATGCAGACTGAATAATTCTAAAAGACTACAAAACAAAAGCCTGTGACAATTGGAATGTTTTTTTATGCTAACAAAAGCCCATTCCAGCATCCAGTCTCGTCAGCATTTAACAAATGCATCAAATCACATCACCAGCCTACTTCAACTTACATTAGGCACAGAAAAACACAAAGTCTTGCAGAGGCAGGATCATTCAGTGGCTTTTCACCTTCATTTCATCCACTAAATATACCAGATGGCTTTATAATATGTCCCCCCCCCATTCTAATATGAATTATTTCACATTTCATGATTTAATTTGTCTTTTTTGTGCTTCGAAGTAGTGAAAAATAACTAAGGGTAAAACCTGTACATGCAATTATTATTACCCTTCCTACTATGCTTTGACAAAATGAACAACGATATTGTCTTTTATTTTATTTTAACAGGATAAAGACCAGAAGGAACCTGAGCATGGAGAAATCGCCCAGGAAAGCAGCCCTACCAGTCCGTCAGACTTTGCCAGGTTGGAGAGCACTGTCCTGCCCATTCTTGAGGCCAAGCAAGCTGGAACGCAGCCCCCAGATGGCGAAGGAAACACAGACTCATTGAAGATCAGACGCAAACTCGAGGTGCTCCCTCTTTCGCCCGACACGCCCAGCTCGGAAGACGACAGAGAGCTCTCTGAGAAAAGGGATGCCCCGGGGACAACCACTCAGAAAAAACTCCTTGTGCCAGAAAACGTGCTAGGGGACTCCCTGGAGGACAGCAGCGAGAGTTTTGGAAAAGAAAGCCCTGTGTCTGGGGATGACGAGGACTTCATCCGGAAGCAGATCATGGAAATGAGCGAGAACGAGGACGCGTCCCCGTCCGACGAAGAGAACCCGATTCGGCGAAAGATAAGAGACGAGGAGAAGAAACGGTTTGAGCAACAAAGGAGCACATCAGCAAAGACCAGACGCCTTCTCAAAAAGAGCTCCATAAGCCCAGATGATGGAGAGGAAAAGCAACTATCCGGCTCATTGGACAAGGCTAATGAAGCAGGGAAAGACGAGGAGACCCAACCCAAGCAAGGGGAGCAAGAGACTGGTGTCGCTGTCCGTAAATTTAGAACTATCGAGCTCAACGCAACCAGTGCCCCTATAATGATTACTCCTGACGATGGTGAGCTTGAAATGGGAAGCCTGACAGATTCGCCAGATGACCGGTCCAGAGGAGACGGATCGTCCAGCCTACATGCATCTAGCTTCACACCGGGGACGTCTCCAACATCCGTTTCGTCTCTTGACGAGGACAGTGACAGCAGTAGTCCCAGCAATGCACGGTCTGGAGAGGGGAAACAACACAGGAAAGCCAAACACAGACAACCAGGTCAAATGCTTCCAACCATCGAGGACTCCTCTGAGGAAGAAGAATTACGTGAAGAGGAGGAGCTTCTGAGGGAGCAGGAGAAACAGAAGGGTTCGGGAAAGAAATCCAAGAAAGACAAAGATGACCTTCGATCCCAGAGAAGAAGAGAGCGCCCGAAGACGCCTCCGAGCAATCTCTCCCCGATTGAAGATGCCTCGCCAACAGAAGAATTAAGACAAGAGGCGGAAATGGAGGAGATCCGGCGCTCCTCCTGTTCTGATTTCTCCCCAAGCATCGAATCAGATTCGGAAGGATTTGAAATTCATGCGTCAAAGATTGCAGCGGTACAGAAAACATATCAGCTCCCAACGTCTGTCTCCCTTCACTCTCCGACTGATGAGCGAAATGCTGACAAAACGGATACAAAAATTCTTAAAACTGCTGATGAGGCCTATGAAGAGATAATGTTGAGAGCCAAATCTCCAACAGTTGAAACAGTGGAGATTCAACCTGCGAAAGAGTCCCTATACGGAGGGATGTTGATCGAGGACTATGCCTATGAAACTCTCATTGACAATGCAAATACTGAGCAGGCGGTGCAAGCGAAGATGGATGTTCCGGCTCAACCGAAAAAGCTGAGATCGCCGGACGAAGTGTATGAAGACATGATAAAGAAAAGAAAGGAGTTCATGAAACTTGAGCAGGAATATCAAAAGATGCAGCCAGTAACAGTGATGACCAAGCCCGAAATTGTGTTGCAACCTGCTGAGAGCTGCGTCTCAAATAGCACTGCAGTATCACCAGGGAAGGATGGAAAAACATTACTGGACGCTGAGGCTGCCTATGAAGAGCTCATGAAAAAGGTTTTGACGCCTGGGACCAGTCCAACTCAACAGGATCCAGAGGCCACACCTCGAAGGGCACTCCATCCCATCCCAGACCTAAAGGTGACACAATGCTCTTCTGGAGAATTGTCCTCAGATGAGGAGTTTATCAAAAAGGAAGAGGAGAAAAGCAGCCCACCACCAGTAACTTCCTGTGCAGAGGCTGACTCTGTTATTATTGAAGTTCCACCTTCGTCCACATCTGAACAGAAACCACAAATTAATGCTGTTTCATCCCAATCAGATATTGTAGATTTGTCCAGCGCAACCCCTACACCAACACCCCCTGTGGTTGTTAGTGTGTCACCCTTGCCCACTGTTCCTCAGTACACATCCACTGTTCCCAGCATAGTGTCAACTGCCCCACCGGTGCCCCCGAAGCCAAACATCCTTCGCCGGGCTAATTCTCAGGAAAAAACAGATTCATCTGTCACGTCTCCTATGCCACCCCCCACTCAGCCAAAACCCACAGTATTCCCCAGGAAACCTCCAGTTCCACTACCGCCTCAAGCCCCAGTAACCCCCACAAGGCCAGAACCCTCGGCGACCACTACAGACCAAGCTGCACGACACCCAGTGGCACCAACATATAAGCCTCATGTTCCTCCTCCAGTTCCCCCAAAACCATCCATTTCTACTGGGGTTGGGCCTAGTCACAGACCTGGGGATGGTGCCAAACCACCAATTGCACCAAAGCCTAACTCTCAACCTCCTTCACCTGCCCATGTCCAGTATCCACCCAGACCCACTGTACTTCCCACAGACCCTGTAGATGTAGCCCTGAATCTGAGTCCATCGACTGAAAACAAGTTTTTTCACTCCTCACCGTCTTCACCAAGATATGCCAGCAATCTTCGTGACACATATGTGGTCATCACGCTACCCTCTCAACCCAATTCCCCGGTCGAAGTTATCTCAACCCAAGCACCATCTAGTCCTGGTCCAGTCTCCCCTTCAAGACATGGTCAACAGTCATATCAACAACCATATCCACCCCAGACACAAACAACTAGGGTGCCCCTGGCATACACAAGGGTCACAGAGTCCATGGAAAGCCAGGAGATTTGTGGTCTAGAAAAGCATGTCTCTAGTTCTTGTCATATTATTGAGGCTATATCTGCCTCAGCTCAACCTCCAGTGGTTCTGCCTAATGTTGTTTCTCAGGTGGTCAAAACAGAAGTCCAAAGAACTACCGTATCTGTGGTCCATGAAAGAACACCACCTCCAATGCCAGCTCCAAGGGCAAACGGTGTTCCAATCTCAATGGAGAAGCCAAAAACCCAACCGCCTGCCCAGAACGGACAGCCGTACCAGCATTGTGAGGTGGTCGATCTTAGAACTATGAAAGAAGAACCAGGATTTGACATGAAAGGTGTGGACCTGTCTTCTGGCACAGATTGCAGGCGGCAGTCCTTTCCACCAAGCGATGTCGGTAGTCGTCAGAACAGTGCAGTGCAGCCCTCAGTGGTCAACCTCAGTGCCGAATCCTCCACTGTCTCTATTGTCACTGACAGTATCACAATAGTGACCTGTGCGGCTACAATCCAGCGGTATGACAGTTTGGACACCTTTGCTACTTTAGCGCCTCTCCAGCTAACAAAAAACAAAGCATTCGAGCCTATGTCTCAGATTGTTTATCGTCCTATCAATGCTCAGCCTTCTGCCGCATCCAATGTGGAAATCCCAATCAACCTTTCAGTGGGATCAGGCACAACGTTCCAGTCCCCACCGGTCACCATTGCCCCCATGCCAGCTCAGAGTTGTGTAGCTGCGAATGGTTTGATCACGGGTACAGCTACATTCGCGGGGGCTGTGGACCTTAGCACAACCAAACCATTCAACACTTTGGTATCCGTAGATACAACTTCATCAGAAATTGTCACAGCAGTCATGACAGAGGATGACGGCAAACCTGTGGATCTAACAGCCGGGAGAAGGTCTGTATGCTGTGATGTTGTATACAAACTGCCATTTGCAGGGAGCTGCACATCT
The DNA here is from genome assembly GCA_900323295.1 of Molva molva. Classification (NCBI taxonomy): domain Eukaryota; kingdom Metazoa; phylum Chordata; class Actinopteri; order Gadiformes; family Lotidae; genus Molva; species Molva molva. Next base: position 8,364 of record OOFG01001152.1, on the reverse strand, counting down.
CAGCAGCCCACAACGCCCTTACCGGAAGACCGCTTTGGATATCGAGACGACCATTATCAGTACGACCGCTCACCCTATGGCATGAGAGGGTTTGGTGGGATCAAACCATCGATGTCTGACACTAACCTGGCAGAAGCTGGGCTTTTCCTTTACAAGAGCAAGAACAGTTATAATTTCAATGTCACCTCAGAGGGTGCGGTAGATCTTACCTCAGCGAAGGTGTCCGACACAGGTCAGTGCTGCGACATCGCCGACCTCTCGCTGAAATGTTATTTTCAACTCCAACATCTGATTCATGGCTAATTCATGTGGCATTATTTTTATTTTTTCATTTCTCATCCTGATTTGCATGGACATTCAATAATTTTTTCCCACAATAATTTTTTTTCGCATGTCTCTGCATGCTTTTTACGTATTGTTTGGGCATGTCGTGTTGTGGTGTATTTTTTCTTTTTTCTCCTTTTTTGATTTCGATATCCATCGGCATGCAACCGTCTTCCTCAACCTTAAGACTGTCTGAATCGTTTGGCCTCAATTTCTATTTTTTGACTTTTGACAGGTGAAGCTGTGGACTACTCCAAAAAAGGGGCCTATGCAGGCATGACAATTCCACCCTACTCCCAGGCACGGGTCACCGGTGCTGCTGGCACAATCTTTGGAACAAACAGTGTTCTGAGGTCATCAAACGGGGTGGTCTATTCTTCAGTCTCGGCACCAATCCCGTCTACATATGCCATCACCACCCAACCCGGCTCAATCTTTAGCACTACATACAACAACACCATGCATACCAGTGACACCATGCCGTCCCTCTCCAACCTTGAAAACTTGCCACTTAAACGATCCCACAGCTTCATCTCCAGCTTGTCGGCTGGAGATCAGGAGGACGTGCCGCTCAACTTGGAGCTCTCAAAGGACGGTACCAGTGCTGCTGATGTTGTTTCCAGGGCATTGACTTCACTGTCCCTGGACAGCTACACCGATGCATCCCTTGAAGCCATTGCTGCCTCCCTGGAGGCCCTGTCCTCTCCCATGGTTCCCGGGGATGGCCAGTACCAGGCAGAACGCGAGCGACTGGAAATGGAGAAACTCAAGCAACAGCGCTTGGCGGAGGACCTGGAGTGGGAACGCCAGGAGATACAGCGGTTCCGCGAACAGGAGCAGATGCTGGTTCAGAAGGAGTTGGAGGAGCTGCAATCCATGAAACAGCATATTCTTGCCCAGCAAGAGGAGGAGAGGCAGGCGCACCTCATGTTGCAAAAGGAGACCTATGCCCAGCAGCAACAGCAGTTGGAGCAGATTCAGAGGCTCCAAGGGCAGCTACGCATGCAGCTGGAAGAACAAAAGATACGGCAGATGTACCCTGGGGGAGAAGTCCCAGGACATGGTCCACAGGAGGCGATCGTTATCGGGCCCGATGGCACAATACTGGCCCGGAAAATAACAGATAGTGGATGCCAGACAGATGAAGAGGATGATTCAGTGAGCAAAGTGTACACAGCTGGCAGGAAAAAGAGGAACGTCAAAAAGGGTGTCGATAGTTGCGTGCAGACCGACGATGAAGATCAAGATGAATGGGAGGCTCAGAATAGGACCAGACGAAGCAGGCCTCGCACCGCACGGGGTGATAGGGGCGGGCAGTCGGAGATGTCTCTTCAGGCTCACACAGAGATTAGTATACAAACCGACTCGGAGGGGAATATAAGAATGGATACCAGGATGGAGCTCTCAGACTCCGAGAAAACCTCCCCGAAGAGACGCCCCAGTCCCTTAGAAATAGGCCAGTCGCCCAATCTCAAAGTGGACCCTTCCGCTCTTCAGGCCCCCAAATCTCCCAAAGTACTCTACTCCCCTATATCTCCCTGTATATCCCCCAGCAAATCCCTCGAGTTTGTGTCCTATGAAAATACACTGGGCGATACAAGCCCTCAAAAACTGCGAGGGGATCCGTCTAATGTCTCCCCAGCAGCTAGCCCAAGGGGACCAAAAGCCATGCAGCGATCCATGTCCGACCCCAAGCCCATGAGCCCGACGGGAGAGGAGAGAGTATCGTCTGGCACACAACATGGTGATGGTTTCACAGTGAGTATCCTAACCCTCCAATCATCATTGTACAAATAATTCGTTTGTTAGGAAATTGCCGTACACACTGGCTACAGGATACATTACATTATGTATTTGCATTTGAACTTTAGCATTAGGGACAAAACTAATTATAATGAACAATATAACACAAATGACGTCATAGAGCATTAGTGTTTTTCTCATGTCTGGTATGAATGCCTAGGGCTTTTTTCATCAAAATGAATATGATCCACTCATAGCCTTGCCCCTTCAAAATTACCGGTTGCTGCAAATTGCATTTATTTATATTGGCATTTAGCTCCAGAGGAACATTTAAATTTTCATTATATATTTGTTCTAGTCATACTACATATTTGTGGTTGGCATATTGCTCTTATGCTCTGTAACACATGCATTCCCTCATGTTCCATACTGCGATGAAAAGTATGACTTGTTACACATATTGTTATATACATTTTATATATACAGTATGTAAACTTGTATATAGATATTTACGTTCCAGCCAACTATCCTAGGAATTGTATATATTTATATTTTCCGAGATACACGTTCTAAGGACCAAACTAGATTATGTATATTTGCCTAGCCTTTTTTAAAGATTTTTTGTGGTAAATATTGAGCCGACAGATCAGTGGGGTTTAATGTAATACATTACCTCTTTCAAAAGACATTTGAAATATTAAAGTCCAGTAACAAGTGTGTACATTTAACGGGAAGTAACATTTACTTAGCAGCTTATGGGGTGGTCAATAACGACTTCTTGGACTCAAAGCATGTTTGGCTTATTAGAAGACATTGATAGAGTAGAAGTGATTCATGTTTTATATTTTAATATAATATTTATATTTTTGAATTTTTATTTAAAAAAAATATCAAATAATACCATGCAATAGCAAACAATTATGTCATAGCTGGTTAAACCTACCCACAATATAGGATGGCCGAGGGGCGGGACTCAGGAGTGTTTAATAGCTTGGGTGTATTATTCTGGGTTCTAGAATGATCCGCACTGCACTTCCAGCACCTTAATGCCCATTAACAAACTTTAGCATGAGTTGCTTTAGATAAATAAAAGCATCTCCTAAGTAGCAAAATAGTAAATATCCAAAATACTCATTGCTGCTGCAAAGACTACTGCAAAGTCGCACGCCTTGTTCATAATTCTTTCTACATCCTTTTTTCTTACCAAAGGGTAAAAGCTCGGGGGGCACGCCCACCGGCACTCAGAAGAAGGTGAAGCGCACGCTACCAAACCCACCCTCAGAGGATGAGTCAACCGCCAGCGGCCAGACGGCGTACACCACCGGCTCCGCCCGCCGCAGGATGTGCCGCAACTCAAACCTGGCCCGTGCCAAAATACTGCAGGACATCGACCGGGAGCTGGATCTGGTGGAGCGCGAGTCGTCCAAGCTCCGCAAGAAGCAGGCCGAGCTGGATGAGGAGGAGAAGGAGATCGATGCCAAGCTCAGGTACCTTGAGATGGGGATCAATCGCAGAAAGGACGTCCTGCTGATGGAGCGTGAGAAGCGAGAACGAGCCTACCTGCAGAGCGTGGCAGAGGACAGGGACTACATGTCGGACAGCGAGGTCAGCAACATCCGCGACACAAGAGGCGGCTGCGGAGACGGTGAAGATGAAGATATCGTAGTCCACGGTCTGGAGCGTCCGAGGACGGCGCCGCAGTCGGAACTGGAGGAGTTTGTTCCTCCGCAAACCAAACACGAATATGCGAAATACTCCCAGTACCAATACCCTCAAACCCATTACCAGTCCCTCTACCAAGCCCCCCAGTCCTACCAATCTCAGTCAATCTACTCCTCCGTCCCCTCGCTCACTAGCGCCCAGCAGCAGAGCTACCACCAGATGCTCCTCATCCAGCAGAAGGCGGCCAGGCAAGCGGCCCTCCTCTCGGAGCTAGATGCGACGAAGTACAGCGTCGTCAGCCGCCAGCCTGACCCAACGTCCTCTGCGTTCCTCGGAGTCAAGTACGACAAGTACGGCAACCACCTGGACCTCCGAGCCTTAGAGAGTGGAAGCATGGCCGGAAGCCCCATGTCGGCTATCTCTGATTCCTATTACACAGATGTGGACCACCACACGCCCCGCAGTTACATGTTGCTGGAGGATGCCGCCGAACTGGCCAAGAGCACCACAGGCTTGTCGTCCTCCTACAGTCTGGCTGAACGAGAACTGGCCAAGGCAGAGAAACTGTTGCGGAGAAGTGCCGCAGATCTGTGCTCGGCCGACTACCTGGGATCCACATCCAGACTCCATAGCTATGGGAAGACTCCCGACGAGGATGACCCCATGGAGGAGCCCTACGAACTGAAGCTTCTGAAGCAGCAGCTGAAGCAAGAGTTCAGGAGGAGTACGGGCGGGACGGAGAGCTTGGAACAACTGACGGGACTCTCCCATCATTACTATGCGCCGAACTCTAGCCTCTCTAGCTACTCCCAGAGACAATACCCAAAGACGGATAAGTACAGCATCAGTCGACTCACGTTGGAGAAGCAGGCAGCGAAGCAACTTCCGGCGTCCATGTTGTACCAGAAACAAAAGACAACGCTGATAGAACCTAAGATCTCCACCAAATATTCCTCTATCACCGACGGCAGAGGTTTGGACACAGACTACAATTATCTTGGGTCTACCAGTGCGTCCGCAAGATCCAGCCGGCTGCTGCAGGATGAGATCACGTTCGGCCTGCGTAAGAACATAGCAGAGCAGCAGAAGTACCTCGGCTCCACCCTGGGCGCCAATCTGGCTGGTTCACTAAATATGGGCCAAAGCCTGGGCCTAGACTCCGCTTATCCAAGTGGAAGCCGCTCTAGACCGGCATCCAGGCCAACGTCTTGCTACGGCCTGGATTTGTCCCTCAAAAGAGACCCTTCCAACTCTTCCCTGAGGCTCAAGGGGGATGGGGAGGCATCCGGGGACATGTCAATCTACCAGACCCCTTCTGGTCGCACGAAGCCCACCAGCCTTCCCATCGTGCAAAGCGGGAGAGGCCGGCTTCCAATAGTGGCGCAGAACTCCGAGGAAGAGAGTCCGCTGAGTCCCGTCGGTGAGCCAATGGGCATGGCGAGGGCCTCAGCTGGACCTCTGCCACCCATCTCAGCTGACTCCAGGGACCAGTTTGGCTCCTGCCTGTCTCTGCAGGACTCCCAGCAGCAGCATATCAGAGAGGAGCCGACCAGGGGTAGAAACTATGCACTGCTTGATGACCAAAGCAACATGTCGGACAATGAAGGTAAAAAACGGCCCGATTGTGTTCTCACCCGACATGATTGTCTGTCATTGGGACTTTTGGGGAGTGGCTTGTATTGCATGCAATCTGTTCTCTATGCTAATGCTGGTATGTCATTGTGGATCTTTGTTGCGGTATTGTCTGCATGTGTATGCTGTTTATCCAATGTGTGTGTCCTTTCATTAACTGCAACCTGTTCTGTCCATGTTTTAGTCTTATCTGTCAACATTTTGTTTTGAATGGATCTCGATAAATAGCTTGCTATTCTTACTTTGTGTTCGCTCCCATTCTTGTTGGTTTGCTTAAATGTGTCCATGCATGCGTTGTGCTTTCTTGTGTGTTGTGCAGTTGTTAAAAAAGCAATCTTGCATCTTATTGATAATCCAAACAACAAATACATTGTTGTGTGAGGCACCTCACCTTCTAGAATCTTGCACGTGCTGTCATCTGTAGATGAAACACTTGAAATTATAGCTTAATTTACGTATTTTTATTTCATGCTGGTAAAGTGTATACAGAACGAAAAAAGTATACTAAATAACACGCCCGCTTTAACTCATCTCATAATTATTCAATTGAAATGTTTTTTAACATTAAAACAAGTGCCTCCCCAATTATACACATTCATTGGCACCCTTCCTTTAAATTAAAACTTGATGGTTGAATATAAAATATGTATGCAAGTTTATATTATACATTTAGATGATATCTCTATAGACGCTAAAGTATGTAAATAGCACTTGACTTGATTATTATTTAGACTCAAATATATATATATATTTTTCTAGGCTGTATGTTGCTATGTGTATGTTATATAACTTTATTAGGTGATAATAACAATCACAATTTTAATGTCTTGCATGTTTCGTGTTCCACGTTTCTAATTGCATGCCCCAAGATCAATCAATGCATAATAAATATGAAATTAATGTTGAACTTGCATGCCTTTGTTTGACTAATTGCATGGGGATATAGTTTAATATGTTTAATGTACTTTTATTTTAGGAATACTTTCAGTGTTTGTTTCTCATTCCAATTATAGAAATGTATACACCGTCATGTATTCATATATAACACTGGCCTACAATTTGAGTTATCTACAGAGAAAAATGTTTTATTCCCAGACTAAAATGTACAGATAATTTGTTCTATGTTTATATGAACCAACTCAGAAATATGAAAGTTACACTTTTAAGAAGAGGACTCACATGAAGATAGTTAATATGAGTAAAATAAGACTTAAAAAATAACACTTCTTAACTGTATTATAATAATGTGTTATTTTATTAAAGTTTTGTCACACAAAAAAGCCAGTAATCTTGTTATATCCCTCAATGTGCCTTGGTTCCAGCTCTGAGTGACTCCATGATGGCTTTGAACAGAGACGATTCAGCCAACGGTACAGTATTACTTTCATTTTATAATCATTCAAAGAATTCATTCTCCCATGTTAACTCATACCATAAACCAACTAAGTTATTAACTTGACTACTTTGACACATCTAAATTAAATAAATATCCCGTTTCATTTCTAACATTCATGTCAAAAACCTGAAATGATGATTTTAAAGTGCACATATCACACAGTTTGGGTGACATGCATGGTGAAACTACCTTAATAATACATTTAACCTTTATTCTGCATACCCAGCATTCACAGCAAAAGGGAAACAGGAGCTATTTGCTAACGCATACGTGTGTTTACCTCTAATGTTCAATAACCCACAATGTTATTTTGTGGCCCTAGTGGATACTTGATGAAAGTGTAGATATTAAGCTAAATGTTTTTCTGCTGTGACACAGTCCCTATAGTCCTGACTTCGATTAAACCCAAACATGTTTCCAAGACGGCCTGTCCATTACCAGAATTGATTTACTCTGAAAGGGATTGCCAAATTAAACAACAATTATTGACGGTGTAGGGAAACAAACCCGAATTTGAGATAGAGTTTTAAAGGGATCTCCATGTGTGCTTGTCTTCCTTCTGAAGCCTACCACCTGAGACGAGATGGGGCTGACTGGTACGACAAACTGAGAGACGGGCGGTTAGAGAACAGCCAAGAGAGGAGACAGGTGACACTGGACAAACACCCACACACACAACACAACAACCAGGGTGGCATGTTTACATGAGCAAATGTGAGCCATACAGGACACACACATTTTTGGTTTTCAGTTTTGTTTCCTGTTCTTGTTTTTGTTTCTCCTCTCACTATAAATCGCCTTGGGATCATTGAAAGGCGCCATATAAATCAAATGTATTATTTATTAGTGGTCAGGGGGGAAGACCAGCCGAAAGGTTTGGTTTGAACCCCATATATCTGTATAGTCTATCTCGAAGCATCTTTGAGCAAGATGCTTAACCCCTACCTGCCTATCATAACATCACTATGCTTAATGGTAAATACCTTCAGAAATATTATCATTCGACATATCTATATGGAGTCTGTAGGCTACCCACACACACACACACACACACAAGCTTCTAAGCGTATAACCCTGTATGTAGTGAGTTGTACATGCTGAATGTGGTTGTCTGTCTCACAGGGTAAAGGCCCCTACTATCCCTTCCCCCACCTCCGCGTCAAACTGCAGCGGGACCCCAAGGACCGTATGACGTCAGGTGAAGACATGTTGTGTTTTTCATGCGCAGATTATGAATGAATCCTTATTCTTAATCCTTAATACAACGGATGTGTTCATCATAACAATAGCCCAATACTATATGGCATATAACGGATAATTGATGAGGATAAATGCTGCCTCATTCCACCGCCATATCCTCCAATGTACCTTTGGGCCGAAGAAGCTGGCAGGCATTTCATTTCCTGGCTCTTTTGTTAATTTGGCTGATCTCACATTAACACACATCAGTTCCTGCCATGCTCAAAATGGCGTCTTCTTCACAGACGCACTTTACGCAATTAGCACGCGGCCCACAAAGAAGGCAAGTGTTTTGTTTTTGAGGGCCGGGGTGCTGAAAATGACTCATTTTATCCTTTAATAAAATGAGCACAATCCTTTATTTTCGC
>OOFG01001149.1:0-14915 GCA_900323295.1 Molva molva | reverse complement strand
CATCCCCCATTTTCTTTTTGATTATTTTTTTTCTTCCTATGTGTAGTTGTGAATAGAGAAAGTAACTGTGCATTTCCTTTTAAGAGGCAGTTAGTCTTGTGTTGGCTAATGGGTAGAGCATAGCATGGTTAAACTCACTGGTATAGAAGCTTTATATGTTTACTGTATTGATGTGTACGATAAGATGGTACTTAGTAGGGAAATCATAGGGGAAATCCTGGATTGTACGTGCACAGTAAATATATGTTTGTTTTTATGTTTAGCGTGAAGTAATCAACATTTGCTATAGCTCTGCAAGGAACTTGAAAAGGAAGCATCCTTGATACGTAGCATTTCCACGAGCGTGCTCCTGTTAAAATCGACTTTATTCCAACTAGGTTCAACTATTGCCACCAGTGTATTTCCAGACCTCCTACAGTTAGAGTGCCTGGGTTTTATGGATTTCTAAGTGGCTTCACCGTAATTAGGAGGCTGCAATTTTCGACATCATCACCATTATTATTAGTGTGCAGTAAATAGTCATATGTATGTCTTTTAAGATGCATGTGCAATTATTTGGGTAAGTGTAGCTATTAAGTCCATTTATTCATGTTGGTAACCATTTCGCAATGTAGGGGGAAATAAGGCACTCGAAAGAGTCAACAAATTTTCTGGATTTTTCTTTTTTAAGTGTGTTTTAATCAGGGGGTGTATACATATGTTCTGATAATGTCATTTGATGTGTATAAACATGTCCATCATAGTGTAGGTCATCTCTCTCCGGGCACGCTTGATGCATGGAATCCATTTAGTTTCCAACATTGGAAAATGATCGTTGTGTATTTTTATTTTCACGCCTTAACTTCAAACTTAGGCCACAGGATTCTTGTTAAGTCATGGACCGGTCAGGTGTTTATTTTACGTACGACTTAAATAACCTTCACAAATCCGCTCATTGTTCTAGCTCCCATCACTTTCTTTTTCTCTTTTTTTGTGTGAATTAACTGACTTCATTCAAAACCTCACAAGAGTATACTTGTAGAAATCAAACATTACATCTTATTGCCTTAAACCGGCTGGTTTAAATAATATTAATATACTGTGTCGTGTACACAGTATTTATAAGCCAGAAGGTGTGTAATAATTGTTTCATTGGTTTTAGTGAAGGAAAGGATAGATGTTGAGCTCATTCAAGAGGTGTTTTTGGATGTGTGCGTGTTTTGTATGCCTCATTAGCCTAGCCTCGGTGACTGAACAGTACAACTTCAAATTCCTCCCCAGCTGTAGGACACTAGTTGTAGCGGGGGGCGGCGGGGACAGATGTTTATCCTGTTACTAACGTCTGTTGTCGGATTCACAACAATGAACCACCTTTTAATTCCTTTTTAAAATGGTGCGCCCCCCTCTTTATTTTGCTAATAAGGGGTGAAATGCAGGTGTGTGTTTGTCTGTCTAATTAAAGACGTGGCGAAGGCTCCCCCCCCCAGCAGGGCCTCGCCGGGCCCTCATGCCTTTGATATCGGCCCCCACCAGACTGACAGTTCACACAAAAAATATAAAGACCCCACAAGAACATGATGGACGGAAGACAAGATGGTTACTATGCCAACCAACAGCGCGCACACAGGACAGACCGGCTGATGGTCGATCTTCTCCAGTACCGCAGTTTGTTTTTTGTTATTAAAATTGCAAATAGCTGTGCTGTGTGTATGATTCAGTACTTGTCTGTTGCAGCCTTAAGTTAACAAGGAAGGAGCGGGAACTCCTTCAATGCAGAGAATGCCGGTTGGAGCAAGAATGCATGTGCTTCCAAAAGCATTTTCAACCTTCTAGGCTATGATCATTAGAAATTAAACTTTTGGTAAATGTGCATTTGTTCCTCCATTTATTTAAAAAAAAAATAAAATAAAATAAAACAATTTCATAATAGAAGGATTATTTTTGTCCAAGTCAATATACTCATGGTGGTTGGAAAGCACAGACGTAGTGCATTTGAAAGTCTTGACTGGTTTCTGGATCCCCAACTATAGTGATAATGTATGGTGTTAATACTGCTGAATGTCAGCAGTGTTAATACTGCTGACACTCAGTGTTAAAGGAAGGAAACAAAACCGAAACTTGCAAAGAGGACCCGACCTGTAGGCATGCACTTCTGCCTTTTTATGATGCATTTTAGCCTAAAATCTTTTTTTTGTTAGAAACCATTATTAGGTTTGTATAAATGATGTCAGTATGGACTGGGTGGCCTACAAATGGGGTCACCCTGTGTGGCACTCCAAGGCAAGAGTTTAAAATAAGCTCTCAGTTGAAGAGGGCAACGTTGACATGGCAATATATTTCAAGTACATCTGTCAAGGTGTAATTTTTCCTCTTAACACATTTTGTTTGTACCTAATGGTAGGCTTCAGGTTAATTTCAGTCACCTTCTGGGGTTGTAACCATTGTTTGTTCTGTAGTCTGCAGAGGTGCTAGACCTGGCCCTAATGTACAAAATACTTGTCATGTATTTTTCCATGACATTTGCCTTGCTTTGACATTTGGGCAGGGAAGTGCATATAAGCCATTAAAATCACCCTGGGAAAGGTCAGTGTCCGATTAATAATGCAACTATCGGCAAGACCGCTTATTACCATGTTGATTGAGGGCTGTCATTTGAACTCGTGGGCGGCCTGAGAAATGCTGTGGATACACCCTTTGTCATTAAATTCTGCTTTCCTGTGGCCTTTTGAAATGAATTCCTTAAAAACAGACTCTCCCTTTGTTTCAGCGTACTCTACGGTTTCCGGTGTGAACGGACCCTTGGTGATTCTAGATAATGTGAAGGTGAGTCTGAGTAATTCTTGTTCGATTGATCGATAAATTGTTTTAATCTGTCTCTAATTGGCATGATTTAAGCGCTTTCCATTTACTGCCTCCCCATTCACAACATGCACATCCCTGCATGTCTGTTGAAAGGCATGATACTTGACACAGAATGCATAAAATGACAGCAAGGCTTTAGAGGGTTTTTGGTGCCTTCGATATTTTAAGAGTAATCTAAATGGTTGATTAATCATGGGGAGGATTTTATGATCTCTGGGGTACAAGTCTCTTTTTGAATAGTTAAAATTGGTGGCAGAGCACTTGAATTTCAACCAATAACAGCATTCATATGACCTGTGTTGGATACCGTCCCTTTAATATTATTGGTTGTTTTTTGTTTCTCTGGGCGTTATCCATGGATTAATCCACTGTGGTTTTCTCTTAATCCAGTTCCCCAGATATGCTGAGATTGTGCACCTGACCCTGCCTGACGGAACCAAGAGGAGCGGGCAGGTTCTGGAGGTCATCGGGAGCAAGGCTGTCGTCCAGGTAAACACCGCTCCACCCTAGTACCACCCTGGTACTACCCTGTACCATGTAATGCCTTGGTACAAGGGTAGGAGGGTCTATTGGTTAGGGTGTTTAACTCCCAGCTTAAAGGTTCTTGGTTCAATCCATCAGGCATCCTTGAGTAAGATGCCCCCTTACCCCTACCTGCTCCTTAATGACCTTTATCTTGATTCTCTAAGTTGCTTTGGGTAAAAGCGTCTACTAAATGACTACATAGTTATACTAGATACTACCATCCCAGTACCAGATAGATGGAAGTTCCATATTCAGAAACAATAAATCCAGAGCGCCCACCAAAATAACGAATCAGGAATAATAATAATGAATCAGGAACTGTTATCTAATGCATCTTGATGGAGCAGGTAGTGTCTGGATGACATGCACCAGCATAACTACAGGTAGACTGCAGAAGCCGTTGGACCCTTTGGCCAGACAATAAATCCTTGAAAGCAGCAATTTGAGAGTGGGAAGATTATATACAAGGAGAACGGATGGTTGGTTTGTTGTTTGGGTTTTTATCTGTTTCATGCGTGATGTGGCTCATCATGACTGTTCTACAGGTGTTTGAGGGAACGTCGGGCATCGACGCAAAGAAGACGGCCTGCGAGTTCACGGGCGACATCTTGCGTACGCCGGTCTCTGAGGACATGCTGGGTAAGATCACGCCGTATCCTCTAAAGAAAACAAACAGCAATAGCATTCACCTCAGCATCAACTCACTGTTTGATCCCTGCTGAAGATCCTTTCCCCCTGAGCTTTTCATAAGGGCCCACCCTGCTCTCTGTCCGTTCAGCGCTGCTGACGCCCAGAAAGCTGACATCGTCTGCACAGCCAATTGTGCCGAGCTCTCTGTGTTGTATTAGTTCCCCTTAACGTACTTGTTCGAATCCTTTTTGGTAAGTGCTAAGAAGACTAAACGGCTGAGGTACGCCGTCAGTTTGATGCCAGATCCTTCTTCTGAATGCTGAATGTCTCTTAACGTTTTGGGCGATGTGATCGTCGGCATACAGCACAAGGCTGTGCTGAGCTGAATAGCGGGAGGAAGTAAAGTCCCCTTTGTTGCTGAAGCATCATTAAGGATGGCCGTGAATTTTGTATGCAGCTTTAGCTGCACAACTCCTATTATCCATCATACTTATTATTTTTTATATAAGTCTCGGTCTGCCTCCAAGTGAAATCTGGTGCGGTTCGCTTTAGGTGTGAACAAGATCTGATAACAAAGAGACTTCTATTGTTGTAACTTGGAAATTTGTTCACATCTGGCTTCTTGAGATTAGGTCACAGAATGGTATAGCTTATACTGTTGGTATCTGGAGTCTCAGCTTTTAGATAATATATTGTTTGTGATGATAGCATTACGTGAAAAATAATAATAATTTTTAAGTAGCATTAGAACCTTGCCTCAAACCATAGCCTCGTTCTCAAAAACGTTAACTGGGACAACTATAATTTGGACATGGTCATGCTCCGTAGAAGTACAACACATTGATGTCCAACGTGTGTCTCTCCCTTCAAATATGTGAGTTGATTCTCAAGTAAAAAATTGTGTAAATTTTTGTGTTGTCAATATTGGGAGGGTCTCCATTGTGAACCACTGTAATATAAATGGGGTCGTTTCACATAAACGACCCGATGTTCAAAGTATAATTCTAATCACTGAATAATTTTAACACCAGTGAAACAAATCCACTGCAACAGTTAAAGCTTTATATTGTGTTTCAATGTAAAATATCAACATTGTTAGGCTCGACTATGTCCACAATGTCTATCTTTTGTTAAAGACTTTTTGGGCTAGCCCTGACCTCTAGCCCTGAATATTTTTTATAAAGAAGCCGCCACCAATTTCAATACAATCTGAACCTTTACACATTTGAATGTCGTTCCTATGTGGAAATCTGTGGAAGTAGTCAAGGTCCAAAAAAATATAAAATTGTGCACCTTAACTAGACTATTACTATTCTTCTCAATCTTCCCAACCCCTCCATCATGCTTTATACCTCAACAATAATTAAATCTTTACTTGCTACCTTACCGTCCAAACTTTTATACAATGACTCAATACTTTGACTCTTTTTTACCAAGAACACCCTAGCAACTACGAAGAACACCCTAGCAACCATTCAATACACCCTGGCAGTCATTCAGTTTACCTAGCAACCTAGTAGAACACTATATTAACCAGCTAGAACGCCTTGGCAACCATTAAAAACGCTGTAGCAACCACGCAAAACACCCTAGCAACCACATAGAAACCCAGAACACCATAGCAGCCACTAGGCTTGAGAGTTATCTTATTTTTCATACCTTCATACCTTCCTGACATTTCATCTGGGTATACGGTATATGAAAGTATTTGTGTACAAAGAAAACAAACTTAAAAGCTTAACTCCTGGTGATAAAAGTCGTTATGCATGTATGACGTTGTATAGCCGCCAATGCTGTGTGTCATATATGCAATAAGCCTACTTATTTACTACTTATTATACTACATCCGTATTGCCCCTAGAATAGTGAATAGATAGGAAATAAGATCAATATAGAACCCTCAATAGCAACCATCATACAGAACACCACCCATTGCACCCTAGCAACCACCTAGAACACCATAGAAACTACCTAGAACACCCTAGCACTAACCCAGAAAGCTAGCAACTGTGCAGACCACCCTAGCAACCATCCAAATCACCCAAGAAGCAACAAATAACTTACAGCACCACTGTAATTGTACTTTTTCTAGTAAAATATGTGACTTGCAGACTCCAGCACGAGGATCATCGCAGACCCCCCTGTCTGTTCCATCTGTCTCACGCATAATGGATTGTATTGGGTGTGGGAGTGTCACCTAATGAATTTCATTATTGTATTTTTTATTTTCATATGGAGCAGTCAACCTCAACCTCCCACGATAGGCGTCTTTATTCAGCGAATCACCAAAGGGCTAATGTTTAAGTCTTCCCTTTCGTTTTGTCCCCAGGGCGGGTCTTCAATGGTTCTGGGAAACCCATTGACCGTGGGCCCACTGTGCTGGCCGAGGACTATCTGGACATCATGGGTAAGGTTCCTCCCGACGACATGTCTGTTTTCAGGCAGAATCAACTCTGAATTTATTTGGAATACAGAGTTCTCCACAAAAAAAAAGGTTCAAGGGAGGGAGAAATGCTTCCGAATAAGAGATCTACAATTAAAAACGTCTCTAAAATGAGCTGTGCATGTTTGCTCTACATTCACGCCGAGTAGTAAAGTGATCTTAAGCGGGGAATGAATAGGACAATCTGCACTCTAATGCTAGAGGTGTTAATTGAAGACTGAAATGCTTCAACAATGGCGGTAAAGCGGGGCAAAAAAGAGGTGACCCAGCAGTTAACACCGCTAGACCGGCAGTGACTTGGAACGCTGAGTCTTTCTTTCGCTCCCGACTTTATTTTGCTTTATTGGGGAGCAGTTATTGCAGACTTTGTGTGCTTTAAGGATATAAGCGTACGCAAAAAAACACGAAACGTAACAAGACGGGATTGCGCGCACACCCGCTCGCTGTTGGAAATGATTCTCTCTGTTGGTACTCTGTAGGCCTGGTCCATTTCTGCTGCCGAAATGAATGGTGCCGTCATGTTTCTATGAATTGAAACGCATCATTCATATGTATTTAACATTTGTAATCAGTCAAACGCTCCTAGATACTCTTTATCAAAGGGGTTTTTGTCATGATCGGATGTGAATATCTTGCGTAAGCAGAGAGGCTGGAGCTCTATGTCTAAACAGAGACCGACATCTGTTGGATTTCATAGATGTAGTATTTTATTATAGTTGGTAGTATAGTTTATGAGATTAGCCTATATTATAGTATATTAGGCTAATGGTAGGCTATATTTTCTGTCAAATTGAATGCAGATTCTGACATGAACGGACATGCACAATGTCATTTAACGGAGGAGCTATGCCTCACCTAAAGTCAACTGTTGGAAACCCTGGAATACTTTTTCTTCTTTCTACTCTAAAGGCATTTGTTATATAATAATTATTTATGAAAATGAAAGCATTCATCTTTGAATCGATGCAAATTAGAAAATTAAGACATAATGCAGGAAAAATTGCTGCTTGTTACTCTGTAAGGAAGCAATTCACATTTTCTGAGGTTATTTAACTAATGTATTATACTAATGTCCACTTATGATGAATGAAGTTATTCTGCCAAAGGTTCTGTATTGTGGGTGAATGGATTTAAATGACCCTAAAGCAGACCTCGGCTCGCTTCCCTCTATTTACCTAGCTGTTGCCTTTTTGCCTTTTTCTAAGATACTTCATTGTCAATGTCTTGACAAAGAGCAGAATGGGTTTTTAAGAAAGAATGGCGATGTACCATGAGGCCAATCGTGAAGGTCCCCTCACTTACACCTACAATCGTGACCCTCAAATCCCCGCAACAATGTGTTGTAGTGATCAGCACTTGAGGAATGTGTTGGTGTTTTGCACATGCAATGGGGTTGACTGTATGTCAAGAGGGGGGGAGGGACAAAGGTTTCGTTCTCTGAAAGGAGGCCAGAGGAACTCTGTCACAACTCACCTGTGTTCTCCCCCCGTGGGTCTTCCAGGCCAGCCAATCAACCCCCAGTGTCGTATCTACCCTGAGGAGATGATCCAGACCGGCATCTCCGCCATCGACGGCATGAACAGCATCGCCCGAGGCCAGAAGATCCCCATCTTCTCTGCTGCTGGTCTGCCCCACAATGAGGTGACCAATGAGGGGCATCTTGGTTATTTCATAGCCAACGTGGTCACAGTTTGCATATACTTCACTTCCTGTCCTGATAGGAAGTGATTTCTATGCGACAGTTGGCATCGTAACTCATTTAATGTATGACAGGGTCTTGATACCTCTTGATAAGTAAAACTGAAATTGGATATTTTGGTGTTGTAAGGAGTTGAAGGATTCAATTAGAATGAAGTTTAACACACTTTTTAATCCAAGTGTAAAATAGTGTAGCAAATGGCAGTTCTTTGGATGAGGGTGATTAGGATAAGTGGGTGGGCATTTTTATTACACCCATGTTTTGGGGACATTAGCTTTTGAGGTTGTTCCGTGTTCGATAACTTAAAGTAGGCTATCACTCTTTCGGAGAAAGTAAGTATCCAAAACTAAACTGTTACGATACAACTGCACATCAACAAGTTATTAATAGCAACCTTTATTCACGTACTGCGTGCAAGTAAACATTAGCTTGTAGCGCCGACTGCTATCGAGATTAATGATCAATACATGTATCAGATAGCGATAATTATAGGTCTATGAAAATAGATTACAACAATGTATGCAATAAGAGGATTGTGTGTTGAGAAAAGTAAATGGGCTGTTACCGCCGCCATGTCATACAACTTGTACAGTGTCCATGGTGTCTATGACAAAGATACCCGATTGTGATTGGTTAAACTGATTTGTTCAAGGCTAAAGGTCCTTTCACATTGAACACGATTGTTAATCTCTTTATTTCACCCACATCAATTCAATAATTACAAATCATGGAGCAGAATGGGACTGTACACACGCGAAAAAGTGACATTAATGTTATTTGCACCCAGGTCAAATTTTTTCTCTAGCCTGTGAATACATCAGTTTGACTGATCACAATCAGGTATCGTTGTCATAGTCAACATGGTCACTGTACATCTTGTAGGACATGGCAGAGGTTACAGAGGTTTATGTTCCTCAACACACAGTCCTCTTATTGCATCCATAGTGTTAAAATACATTCATAGACCAGTAATTATCGCCATCTGTTAAACTCGAAAGCAGTCGGCGCTACAAGCTAATGTTTATTTGCACTACGGTACGTGAAAATAGGTTGCTTTTGAGAGCATGACGGTGTGCAGTTGTATCACATGTTTTGTTTTGGACACCAATTTTCTTAGTTTTTTGTTATTGAAAAGGGAAACAACCTCATAACTAACGTCTCCAAAACATGGATCTATTAAAGAATGCACCCACTTTTAATCACCCTCATCCGTAAACTGCCATTCGCTAATTTACACTTGCAAGTGTGTGAAACTTTCTAATTTAATCCTCTGAATACATATGATATTTTGGAGGACGTAGCATAAGCTCGTCTTCACTAGAGGCTATAAATGTTGAGGATTTAATCCATCGGTCTTTTTCACCGGCGCGATACTTATTGGAAAATGCTGCATATTCGCGTCGCAACTGATGTCAATTGAGGCGACAATTTCGTCTGTTTTTTTTTACTTTTTCCCTACGCGTCTGATCTTGAAGGACCTTAAAGCCGTCAAATATCGACCTTGGTGCGATACAAATTAATGTCACTTTAATTAAAGCAACATTACGGAAAAACTGAAATGGAAAAATGACAAAATGGAAATGGAGGCGTGTATAGTCCCATTCAGCTCAATGATTTGTAATTATTTTATTGATGTGGGAGAAAATCATGTCCAATGTAAAAGGGCCATTTCTTGTAAGCAATGACCTATAGTTTTACATTTCCAGACGAAATAACTAAATGCAAGTCATTTATCTATCAAGGAACCATATCACTTGGCTACTTGAGGCTTTCATAGACAATGACATCATTCTGGAAGTACCTTCTGGCACCTTACACAACACAGGCCGCTGTAGTCGTTGGGAAGGGAGGGGTGAGGCGGGAGGCTTCAGTTGGTTGCAATCTGCAACCTTCCTGCTAGTTACTACTACATTTTACACACTGGACATTTAAACCTAGTCATTTATTTATGTGATCATTTATTAATGCAGTCATTTCTGAAAAACTGAGCATTCACCATTGGTTACGACACTGGTCTCATATCAGTTAAATCAGATTTTTCGAATTGGTTTCATCTGCAATATAATAATGATCTTGCGTCATCTCAGCGGTTAATTCCCTAGGGGAAGAGGTAGCTGTTGGGCACAGCAGGAAGGGGAAGTAGTCCAACTCCTCCCAACCCTGGTCACAAGACGTTGTGTTCTGCATCCTCTTTACACTGTTAAAAAGAAACGTACTGTAAAGGATCTTTTTTCATTGTGATATGCTTATGAGTTCAAAATACCTAAAATACCTAAAAGTCTAACTGAGGGTCATTCGATTGAAGTATAAAGAAATTAGTTTTCCTTTCTCTGACGTTTCAAACCTTAGGTTTTGTTCATTGTAAAGGTATATCTTCTCATCGTAATTCATTTGCACTACAAAACTGGGATAGCGATAATTCGATGTCTTCAATTTGAATTTGAATAGAATACCAGTGAAAGACAATAAACGATATTATTGAATTATTGCCTACTTTAAGGATTTATCCACTTTTTAGATATATATAAAAAGAATGAAAATTTCCATCCCTAGCTCCTAAAATGGAAAACTAAAACAATGGCACAAACTGAGCCATATTGCCCCTTTGTTCAGCTTTTGTGTCAAATATCATCCTACTTGCTCTTTAAGTCTGTCCAGGGCAGACTCTAGGCATGTTGGCTCATCCAACAGCCTCAGAGAAAATAATCTCCCCATAACTTGTTCTTAGATATTTTTTGTTACCTTTTTTATTGACTACACCAAGGATCTTTCTGCTCATTTAAGACCTTTTTTATTTATCATTCATTTTTGGCGTTTTTACAAAGAAGGCTGGGTAGTGAAAAGTTGCGTGAGACAAGTGCAAATTAGAATAAGACGACAAGTCTTTAGCTGAAGAAGGTGAAGGATCCATTGATTGCCGTCGGGATACAATGTGCAGATGTCAAGGAGGTCATTTAATAACAAGATGAAGGCTAACTTTAGAAATGGCTCCAAGAATGGCTCCGGAGGCTACAGAGGGACCCTTTTTTGTAGTTGGGTAGAACAACATTGATTTAGTTGAGCTCTTCAATGTTCTCTCATTGAATCGGAGACGCACTAGACTACTAGAGCTAGTTCTCTGGTCTTGAGCCTCTTTAGCTTGGAAACAGAGTTTTACAGGCTGGCGGTTTATCCGGCTCCCTCTTCACACTCCCGTCTACCATTCACACCTCGCTCCCCAAGGGCGGGAAATGAAAGCCGTTAACTGGATCAATGTCCTGCTCAGGCATTGTTGCCGCTGCCAACGTGCAGAGTAGGTAAAGCCTTGTTCTCTATGGCTTCTAGCCAAAGACAAAGACACGGCTCTGGAAGACATTTGAGAACGTAATTCCACTGCGAGACCTCCCTGACCAAAAATATCTTCCATTTTAATCCCAGACAGCGTCTTGTCTTTTCTCCGGCGTTCAACTTCAGCGGAAAATGGCTGCAGAATTCTCAACCTTGTCAACCCCAAACACTGTAATGTTGAGTTAATGTCTTCCTTGAATCTCCTTCTTCATGGGCGTCATATGTGTTGATGGACAGGGAAGGGGGGGAGGGGCTAATACACACACACATGCACCCTCACATTGATGTGGCCCGTATTTCAAAGCTAGTTTTTAAATTGAGCATCAAAATATGAGCTGTAGCTTGACGTGAGGCACCCAGTTAATTTAAAGGTCTATTCTGCTCTCCCCTGTTTCTTGTCAACCTTGCTGTTCTCAAACACTTATGAATTGTGTTGTGGGGAATATACAATAGTAGGCCCCATTAACCTAATTCCCTGTGCCTGATTTTGGGAAGCATAAATTAAGTGAGAGTCCATTGAAGGGGGGATGTGTGTCTTACTGTAAACCCAAATGGGGCCCGGCTTGTCCGTCTAATGATGTAGGCATGGCAGGGTTCAATAGTCCGGGAGTTGTCGTTTCATTACCCAGATGTCACGGAGGGTCATGTCGCCAACAACTCCCTCCTTCATGGACCAGGTGTGGGAGCTCAGGGTGCAAGTGGAGGTCAGGGTCTGTAGAACAGACAGTGGCATCAAGCGCTAATGCTGTGCACATCGCAGCTGTAGAATACAGATTTATCACGGGTGTCGTGTTCTTGAAAATCATTTCCTCAGGGTAAAGCGGATGGCATGGTGTGGAGAGCACAATCAAATTCAAGATGATGTAACATTAATATAACGACAACTACACATAATGGACCTCAATAGTGTCACGTTCATAAAAAGATTAGTGCTGTCATGGTCTGTTTTCCTGTCATTGCATCTTTTGACTAAGTCTTTTGTTGCCTTTTCTCTTTTACTACTTCTGTAAGATTTTTGGCAAGGCTTTTTATCCAAAGCCTTTCCTTGCAGTGAATTCAGATGCAGTTCATCTAGGAGCAGGCTGGGGATTAGGGAATCTTTCTAGGTAGGCTGTGGACATTGGGGTTCGATCCCGGTACCTTTAGCCACTACACCTTAGCCACTATACTCTTTTATCATTGTAGTGTTTCTTCCCTTTGTTCCTGATGATCATATCTTTGGTCACATCCTCGCTGCTGTCGATAGTAGAGGTTTGTTTTGTGTCCAATGCAAACCCCATAGTTTTTAAAAGGCTATCATTTAGCACAGAGCCTACTGACTCTTTAACTAAGCTTTTCTCTGCTCCCTCCTAGATTGCCGCCCAGATCTGTCGGCAGGCCGGTCTGGTCCAGAAGTCCAAAGACGTCATGGACTACACCTCTGAGAACTTCGCCATCGTCTTCGCAGCTATGGGGGTGAGAGACCGGGCCGTAATCCATGGGAAAAATCTTATCTCCCACAGTTCCTCTCTTCTTTCTCTGTTTGTCTCTGTTTGTGTCTCTCTGTGTCTCTCTGTCCCTGTGTCAGTCAATTCAGGCCTTTTTGGCATTAGAAACGTATGTCTACATTGCCAAAGCACTCTCTCTCTCCCCCACCCTGGTTGTTCTCTCACTCTCCCTCCTCGTCCTGTTTTTTTTGTGTTTGCAACACTAATCCAACCCTTCTTGACCCTCATTTTACACCCTGACAGTTTGACCCCGCCCACCCCCACCAGTTTCTTATTCATCAGGTGACTTGTGTGTCTCTAAGTCCCTCTTGTTACTTCTGGGCTCCTGAGCAGATCCCGCAGCTCAATCTGACCGCTGGCTAATTCAGCAGCCCTTTAGAACGCCTTCACACCCTCAGTATCAAGTTATCCCTCTCAGCTGCTGCTCTGTCTATTCTAATGCCCCTCTTTGCCATCGTGACCTGGAGTTCACAAACACACACTTGCAAATACCACATTACACACACTTGGACGCAGACGCACGCACACACACACACACAAACACACACACCTACATTTAATCTGCCCTTTTGTCAGTAATCCATCAATTTGCACACCGCTGTGGAGAGACTGAAGAAGAGGAAACCAGTTGAATATGAGACGACCAGGGGGTTAGGGGGCTTAGGGTAAGGCCACAGAACACAGTATACTTTATACACCGTGCAGAGGGCTGGCTGTGGTAACTATACCTGCTTTGTGCAAGTGGAAACATGTAGATTTGTGGAGTGATTACGTATTCATAGGGCAGTGTTGTGTTGTCCGTTGGCAGATGTGTGTTGTGATGTTTTGCAAAAAGCAAAACTACAATATCACGTAGGATTGCTGTGTTGACATCAGTGGATCCTCTCAGTGGACATTGTGCAAAGTTTTGATGAAATTGCACAGCAGGACTAGCGCTGTTCACCTGAAGGGAAAACATGCTTGTACTATTGTGACTGACAGATCACTATAAAAGGAAAAAACATTGCTACGTGTTCTTTTCTTTTTTTTTTTTTTTTTTTTTAAATTACCAACCTGTTATTATTAGTAGGTAGAGCTTTTTGGTATATTTCTGCCTCAATTAATCATTGAAATAGCTGTGTTCATCATTTAAACCCTTCTTCATTAAAACCACCATCAAATTAAAAGGTTGGTGGCATTGGTAGAAAGTTATTCTTGAGCTCTGCCCCCACTTGGTGCAACCTCTTATCTCTATGGACGCAACGGAGTAGTTGGAGCGCCACCAGGGAAACCAAAATCCTGAGGCGAACCCCAGAACATTTATTGCATATTATTATTATTACAGCCAGTTAGTTTAGCATCTCTTTGTCGGTCTTTCCGATTCTCAAAATGGATGGCAGGTTTCAAAATGCTACCGAAGTATTAAAATAAAATAAAATATCCAAATACAAAGCTATAGAAGGAGAACTCGCTAGTCCCATGTTGGGCCTTTCTGATAATGGCCACCATTACCTCAACTGAAGCGTTGATGCGAAGCGTCGTCGGACTGAGGAATGTGAAGCGCCCTTACATGTATAGTTTTATTTTATCCCTGGGATATAACTGGGATAATCTGACTAAATGTAATCCAACCTTCTATCTGTGGTTTTCACAAATATGCATTAAAAAAAACAAATTAAAAAAAACCCTATCATATATTTTTCATCTTCCAGGTCAACATGGAGACTGCCCGCTTCTTCAAGTCGGACTTCGAAGAAAACGGTTCCATGGATAACGTTTGTCTGTTTTTGAATCTGGCCAATGACCCCACGTAAGAGCCACTCTGCAAGCGCTTTGCACCATAACACCAATGCATGTCTGTATCACTGTGTACTAACACTAATGCAGGTTAGTGACCATGCTTTGTGAATGATTGCCGTGACACTCATGCTTGTACTCTGGTTCTCTTGCTATAATATTTATCTTGTATACATTTTTGCGAAAA
>OOFG01001148.1:0-13818 GCA_900323295.1 Molva molva | reverse complement strand
TTTTCCCCCCCCCCCCCCCTGTCCTGCTCAGCCGTTGAGCCTCTGCGTCACCACCTCCCTGTACATGATGGAGATGTAGACAAAGAGGAGCAGGATGACCAGGAAGTCGTCCATGAAGCCCAGCAGGCCGAAGAGGGCCTCGGGCAGGAAGTCCAGCGGGGACACCAGGTAGGTGAGGGCTCCCACCAGACACAGCAGGATCCTGATGCGGAACATCCAGAACAGGCCGCCCATGGAGAAGAGCTCCCTGAAGGCGTGGCGGAGCAGGGTGGGCACGTCTCGCAGGCGATCCATCAGCTGAACGGGAAGGAGAGCCACAAGGTGCATAGGTTTGGTCTTTATGCTGTGTTTCTCCTGTTTACTTTTTAAAAAGGGGAGCTGGATAGTGTTGTGGCTTGTGGGTTTGATACCCAGCCAAAAGATATTGGGTTTGAACCCCAAGGTTCTCACTCTGTCTGCGTCTTGGTCCTCGCTTTAACAAATGTGTTCATACTTTGACTTAACAGTCTGTTTAAAGATGTTTGATGTATCTTCAGCAGATGTGTGCCCCTTTAGTATCTATACAATTAAAATTAACTAACAAACTAAAATCCAACCATGCCACTCTACAATAAAAGACACATCACCCAGTGGCACTGATCATATTGGCCACCCGTAGGACGCATGACTAGCTGCGGGGTACTCACGGATCTGGGCTGCCCTGAGAACCTGCGGTTGTAGTCGTTGACGTCCCGGTGAATGAGCTGGGGCACGGCTTCCCCGTCCTGGACCCGCTGAGGGGAGTCGTGCTCCTGGAACAGAGGGAAGAGCAGCGTCACCTGGACACAAGGAGAGAGAGGGACAGGGGATACATGATGAGCAGGATTCCTGCTCGTGTCATACCGAGCTCTCCTATGGTATCAGCCACGAAGAGGGGGTCCTCGCTATGAATGTGCGGTTAGGGTATATGCAGTGTAGCTTGAAGCAAGGCGGCTTGTATTTTCATTCTGGAAAGATCCCCATGAAATTTGATAACAAAAAAAATAAAATGCCGCATTATCGACCTTGTTTGGTAAATAAACATTTAGTTGTTGTTTGCTGTAGTTCTATTGAGCTCAAATTAAATAAGTTGGGGAAGAATACAGGTTAGATAATAAAAAAATGCAATGTTAAAATGATAGTCATATGAATCAACACTTACAGTTTGTCTACAGATGGGACAGTGTATAGCGCCCAGCCAGGTTCCATACCTCCAGTAGGCTATGATGCAGGGACCTGCAAAACAACACAACATAGTCCTTTAAATTAAATAACTCACATTTACACACCTATTGTTTTGTAGTGATTCATTTTTTTTTTTAGATAATGATAAATAAATAAACAAACAAACAAACACACACACACACACACACACACACTAACACACACAGCATATACAACACCATATCCTTTTTGATATCATATGATCATTTGCTTATTTGACAAGACTCCTAATCAATGTCCTTAGATTAGCTAAACTGTACATATTAGAGGTGCAGTGCAATTCAAATGTGATTGGCTGCCCTCTAGTGGCCGCCTCGGTAAATGCTATGAAGAGAACTTGAACTACAGCTATAACTATATCCATGTTTCAATTCACGTTTTACCACTCAATCCTGAGCCTAATACCTGTAAATAGTTGTGTACCTTCATGATAACACTTGCTACGTTTTGCACATGTCATAATTACATAAGTACACAAACAAAGAATGAGTTGCCTCCAAAACAACACTAATATCCATGATTACATATTTCCCTGGTAAAAGT
This sequence comes from Molva molva, assembly GCA_900323295.1. NCBI lineage: Eukaryota > Metazoa > Chordata > Actinopteri > Gadiformes > Lotidae > Molva > Molva molva. The sequence goes on along the minus strand of OOFG01001148.1, from coordinate 12,033 downwards.
ACCGAAATTAATTACACCATGTCTAGATATTTCCTATATTGCAAGGACAGATTTCGAAAGAGAATTAACAGAACAAACAGAGTCCTACTTTTCTCCTACCCCTAAATTCATCCATCAGTAGTGTCGACGTTTGATGATGTTTTACCATCTGGCGGGCGATTCAAAAGACTACATTTAAGTAGCGTGAGTACAGCATGAGTCCAGCTCTCACCACAGAAGAGGTGTCCACAGTTGGTCTCCACGGGCAGCACTGCCTGCTGCAGACACACCGGGCAGGACATGTCTGTGTAATACTGCTGCCTGGCTTCACCCGGAGGGTTTTCATCCTATCACAGCAGAGGAATAACACACATTAACCGAGTGGAATTATTACAGGCTTTTTACAACAAGGGGCGCTAAAATAAAGGTTACATCCTATAGTTATGTTAACTTATGCTGTTGATATGCTTATCAAGGGGCCCCTCCTCTCTCCTAATGTGCCATTCAACCTTCATTGGTGGCTATTACAGTGAATATTCCTGTTAGTGGATGTATTGACTTGTGGCCACTTGTTATGTTTGTTCTGCATCAATGCTGTCAGAATGCTGTGATGAAATGACATTGTTCCCATATAGAGTTTACTGCTGTGTGGCTATGATATTTTACCATGGTGAAAAAAGTGTGCGCAAACTCCCATTATATGTAGAATGTTGTGGGCTTTCTAACCTGATCAAAAACATAATTTGACTTGACATTCACATATGGACATATATCAGAACACAATGACAAAGCCTGTTGAAGTGAGCTTCACTTAATGGCATTCTCATAATACAACTCAACCATTGTAACGCATCATGTGGTTTGATTTTCTGCTCAAGTTTAGTGATAATATTTCCAACTAGTTGTAGGGAACTCCACTGAATAACACAATTTTGGCAATGAAGACATGACAAGTCATCAGGCCTTAACACACATTTCCTGCTAACTATCTGTTGTTGTCATCCTCTATAGCAACAGGAGAGACAAATGGAGTCATCAAGAAGCAGCTGTAGAGACACCTGGACAGGCTCAGCAGCCCAGAGACAAGCAAGCCATACTTGGTAGGAGCATCTAGTGTAATGCTACTTGGGGTTGCACCAAACACATATGCTAGGGGTCTTTGCAGAAACACAGTTGCACACAATGGGCTCATAGTCGCAAGTACTAACAAAAATAAGACATTATTCTCAACAAATACGTTCTATGATATCATTGTTATGATATTTTTATATGAGCTCATTATTATGTCTTATTTACTTCATTTAATTGATTGTGGAGCTGCACTTCATGTATGAAAGGCGCTTTATGTAATCAAGTCATTCTTATTATGAATCATCATGTCTGTCTACCTAGTTTGTCAAATACTATAGAGTTGGGATGTATTTTTGTTGTGACTACGATGACTTTGTGATTTCCTCACCTGCTCAGACTGAAGCTGTTCTCTGACGGCTCGGACGTGTTCCTGGTTCTCTGGATGAATGTCCTGATGTTCCTCTCTGCAAAGGTCAAAGGGCAAAAACTCATGTGATATGTTGATGGTTTCCAAAAATAAGCTTTCTGATATTGTACGCTGGTATTGTGTATATTTAACGTTGACCAAAGGCAGTGCATATGCAAGGTCCTCCTAATAGTGTGGACCCTGCTCTTCGATTGCAATGTTTGGTTGATAAGAAGGGAGGAAGTTTTGATTGGTCCGATTTATTTTCAAATCAAAAAGGACATGCTGCTGTAATCTCATTTGCTATCGCTAACAACATGATCGTTTTACTCAATGCAGCTTTCAACATTATAAAATACAAACTCCTACTAGAAACATGCAACTGCTAGCATAACACTATAAACCAGAAGCTATACATGTTTAATGATCATGTGTCATAACTTGAGTCAAAAACTATTTTCAGAAGGCCTATAGGATGAATAATCTCTGTGTGTCTTGCATGATTTTTTGTAAATGCTCCAGCTTACATGTCTGTACTTTAGGTAGCCACATTTTGAGTAAGATCATCTAGAAATCCAGAAACAGATCCAAGGTGTTTCGACCAATCATGACAAAGAGTTACGCTATGCATTACAATCGCCTGCCTTAGTTATGATTCAAGGGGGTACATTTTCATAAACACCGTGTTGTGATTGGTCTAAATACCTTGGCTCAGGTTCTAGATTTCTAGATCTGGCTACTCCGAACAGAAGTGTTAGCTGGAGCATTTAAAAAAATTATCTTGCAAGCCACTTTACCAAGCCACTCTATATTGAGATACCACTAAAATAATGCATTGTGAACCCAGTGCATTAATACCATACCTGCAGAGTAAAGTCAGTAAGCCTCCAAGGAAAGCGAAACTGAGCACCACCACAAATAGCACCTGGTTACTGACCCCCTCAATAAGGGTGTCTTCATCTTGGATCAGGTATTCCAGATCCCCACCACAATGGCCGTCCTCCATATCACAATCTCATATCCTACCCCACTGAAGACATGGGATGCATAGTGTTAATGGAGCAATGTAAATATTTACTACATGCATGAAGCTCTTCTATTGCTAAATAAATAGTAAAAACGTATAAACCAAAGGCTTGAAAAAATTGGAAATACAAATACATGATGCAAACTGATTTGATGCAGTGCAACACAAGGTTCTCTGACGATTGGAGAACGATTACATCAACAGTATTTCCCTTTTATTGACAATGCCGTTGTGGCCAAACAAGTAATTTGTTTCTCTCCGTTTTACCTCATAAATTCACTTTGACCCTTTATATTACCTGACAACACACAACCTAGTACACATACTTCTGCAATCTGAATACTTGCTGTCAAGTAGTTAGGTTTTGGAAGCCTGTCATGTCTTGAATTACTTTCTGTTAAATAATGCTTCAATTGTTCAAAATGTTTGACTGAATGATTTCAATAATGATTAGCTCCATAGTTTGCTAAAAGAATAGCAACGATTATATAAACGTTTCAATGGTGCTTTAACGGAATTTGACATTACTGACATGACATTATGAGACAGGTAGGCGGTCAAGGTAAGTTAGACAACAGCTGATTACAGACTAGCCAGTGCCATTCACTCACTCAGCAAAGGAGCTTTTGACGTTCACGCCAAGCTTCTTCTGCACTAATTTCACAGGCTTAGAACAGTGCTTACAATATAGGTAAAGCTAGAACAATCGGCGAAAAATAAATACGGGTATGTATTATTAACATTGCTAGTGATAGCCTGTCATTAAACGAACCATTTGAATAACGTCTAAAATATGCGACTGTCTCGACCTAAAGTTATGTTAATTAATGTTATTAAACGCTGAAACAACCGAACCATCCCTACGCGTGTAGATGGTAAGTGAGTGTAAATCAATTTAAGAATATTTTTTGTTACGAACACAGCCATACCTTGCATTTTAAAACATAGATGTTGAGTTTCCGTATAGTCCGAAGCCAGGATCCCGAACCTGACGTCACCAGTATCTTGTTTCGTAGTCGCGCAATGAATTATGGTCCATCCAACCAGAATGTGCGAGTTTGTGACCGACAGTGGCAGACTGCCAGTCTGTTGCTAAGTTTTTTACGTGATGGTGTGCCAAATAAAACAAATTTAGAGATCAGCCAGCGACAATAACATCAGCAAAATATATAAATAATTCAAATGCATTAGCATTACTTGCATTACTATATTACTAATTACATTACTACATTACTATGTTGTATGTATTATGTATAAGTATGTTTTATTTGTATGTAGTTCCAAGCGTTCTGAATCTTATGAAGATAGTGGATGCCAATAACGCACTAATAACAGTAACCCATAGCAGTAGAACATCAAAGTAAGTAAACATCTGTTGATATTTGTTTACGTCTTCAAGTTGCAGTTCACCTTTTTGATCAATTGGGGGCAGTGTGCACTTCAGTGATCGTTACATCCATCTGGTGATGAAGAAGAAATTCAATAGCTATCCATAAACGTGGGTGCTGTATAACAATATTTTTCTCCCCATCTTGGAGAGGTGAACACCACTGAAAAGGTTTGGACCGGAGAGGCAAAATGCCTCGTTATGCACAGTTAGTGATGGGGCCGGCTGGTAGTGGCAAGGTAAGAATGTATGGTATATGAAGTGAAAGATAGCAATTTGCTAACTTATCAACTAAAGTTGAATTGAATGGTGAAAATGCATGCATACGCCGTCAGAATGGCTCTGCTCAAGATATACTATGTAAAAATAGATAATAGAAAATGTAATGTGATATGGTATGCGCTGCTCTACTTGCATTTCAGAGTACATATTGCGCTACTCTGGTACAACATGCAGAGGCCATCAATCGCTCTGTTCAAGTAGTCAATCTTGACCCCGCTGCCGAACATTTCAGCTACCCTGTCATGGCAGGTGAGTTCGATATGATAATATAAACTGCTGCTCTATGGACCTGTCTACATTTTTAGACAGACATTTTATTTCTTCAAACTAAAAACACACTATTTCTGTACATCTCGAAACAGACCTGTTTGTTTGTTTGTTTGTTTGTTTGTTTGTTTGTTGGTTGATTGTAGATATCCGTGAGCTTATACAGGTAGATGATGTGATGGAAGATCCGTCTCTCAGGTTCGGCCCAAACGGAGGTTTGGTCTTCTGCATGGAATACTTGGCCAATAATTTGGACTGGCTGGAGGAGAACTTGGGTCATGTCGAGGATGACTACATACTATTTGACTGCCCAGGTAGCGTAATGTAATACTAGAAATGATTACATTCGACCAGGTATTCATGTTACCATGTAGATTGGAGTTCCTTATTTTGCAATTTTTTTTTGTCTCACCCTTTATCTGACAACAAACATTTACAAAAAGGTTTACTCAAATGATAACCGAAATGTACCTCTTCTAATCGAGTCAGAAGCGCCTCATATTATTTTATTTTATTAAATTAATATAATGGTATTATATTATTTGGATCATTGATTAGACATTGGTATCTTTAAGATTCTTTACACAATACTTTTTGATCAAGTTTCATTGCTTGGATTTACATTTTGGAGCGGTTATTGACGTCACCCTGGGCAACAGAGATGCCCCGTCACAGTGTAATTGTGCTCTGCAGGTCAGATCGAGCTCTACACACATCTGCCAGTGATGAAACAGCTGGTGGAGCAACTGCAGCAGTGGGAGTTCCGTGTGTGTGGCGTCTTTCTGGTGGACTCGCAGTTCATGGTGGAGACCTTCAAGGTTATACTATGTTGTTTTTTTTCTTGTTATTTGTTCTTAAATATATATATTGTCGTTTTTTTGTTAGTACTAAGTACTAATAATTAGTAATAAGTACTAGTACAAAACTTGTACTACTTTGACCTCAAGTTATTTGAGTCACCTTAGTCACATGAAACTATAAGCTTCTTATCAATCGGTGTGTTAACATACACATGCATACACTAGAAACCTGATTGCTAGAAGGTTTCTCTTAACAGCCATCTAAACACTGAAGCTTATTTACGTAACCCTGTTTCTCCCCAGAGAAACCTGGTTACTCTGCCTAATTTGGCACAATGTGAAGCAACGTACTAAATTTCAGTTGTCAACGGTTCCTTGTTTTTCTTGCATGCAGTTCATCTCTGGAGTGATGGCTGCGCTGAGCGCCATGGTGTCTCTGGAGATCCCTCAGGTCAATATCATGACCAAGATGGACCTGCTCAGCCCGAAGGCCAAAAAGGAGATAGAGAAGTGGGTGTTTTTCTGAGCTGATTCATGTTTTGCGAGAATAGATTATCACAATCAAGACTGTAAAAGATTAGGCTTCCCTTGAAGAAAAGAGAGGCCTACCATTTTTGAATGTTGATCTTAAATCATTGTAGAATATTGGGCATGAATGATGGGAGCAGGTTTGCATACAATGCTGGTGCACAATGCATGTACATTGTGAAGATTCTTTTGAAAATGTCAACCAAATATATTGATATCATCAGCCATTCTTTCCATGTGTTTTCCTTGAAGTAAGACTTGGTTCTTTATGCTAAGCACGTTCTATTAATTATTTATAGACACATAAATGTATAGATCCATTATTCAGTCTGTTTTCATAATACAATGATTAAAATGGTTTGTCTTTCACAATCAGATATCTGGACCCAGACATGTTTTCAATGATGGAAGATAACTCGGCCAGCTTCAGAAGCAAGAAGTTTGATAAGCTCACTAAAGCTATCTGTGATCTGGTAAGTTAAATTCAATCAAGCTATGATTTCCGGGCTTTTGACATCTATTATACTGGAGGTGTCTTCTTCTCGGTTTTTCCTTGGATCTCCTTTTTCCGCAAGATGTGACCACACTCCTTCTAATCTTTAACACTATGGTTTATGTTCCATATCACATCTGGCTGGTTGAAGTCTTTTTAAGATGTGACCATGAACAAAATAAGCATTTCACTGCATGTTGTGAATGTTTAATTGTGTATGTGACAAATAAGCTTTGATTTATGAGAAGCACAAGCAAAATTACAAAACGCAATCTACAGATTATAGATGTTCTTTTTTTATCCAAAACAGTACTTTTTTTGATTAAAGGCAAATATTCTTTTGCCGATGGTTGTCTTTCTTTGTCACCAGATTGATGACTATAGCATGGTGAGATTTCTTCCGTTTGACCGCTCCGATGAGGAAGGAATCAATATAGTACTGCAGAATATTGACTTCTCTATTCAGTATGGAGAAGACCTGGAGTTCAAGGAGCCAAAGGTGTGGTATAGTGCAATGTGGCGTGATGTCATCCTATGTGGGAGCTTGGCCTGTAGCTTTTATGGGAAAGTCCTCATTTGCAATGAAGTTGGAATAAAGAGGCTATCGTTTTTATTATCAGATAAAGACGCAAGTCAAAACTGTTTTGGAGAGGCCCCAAATATTAAAATAATCGAGTTATCCTTTGTTAGTTTAGTATTTGGACATTTGAAACATTATTCAAATACTTCTGTACCATAGAAACTGCCAATATGAGAGATTGCAGCAAGCGGTTTGGAAAACCTTACGATTATCTGAGGCTTGAAATGATGTATTCGGGCCAGCCCTAAATCTTCGTAATCTGAAGTATAGCTGTAAACAAAGTATAACAACATAGTATTATTACAGTGCAGGGATCTGTGGTCCAGCACCTGTGCATCCGTAGACAAGGTTTATGTTTGTTTGCAAGGATGTTATATTTTATTAAAAATGGATGGTTTGATGGATGAATTCTATAATATAAACTGCTAATATCAACTGAATTCTGTCTTATTTCTTTCTGTACCTCTTCATAGGAGTTGGAAGAAGATTCTGGAAACCCGCAGCATGATGAATTATTTCAAGACAACGTGGGGAGTTGAGAGGATGCTGAAATAATTGTACCTGAAAAATACATCTTTGTATATATCAGTTGTCTGCGTTTTTATTTATCTTCAGGCATTTACTTTTGTTTTTCTTGTTTAAAACTTGTATGTGATTTTTAATAAATATGTACAGATTATTTTTGCTGGATGATGTTGTGATGTGGTCATGATTTTTTTTTACAAAACCTGAGACGAACGAGAACCCTTGCCATTCATCGTCACTTGCTCACCATCGCCCTCTTGTGGTATTTTTGGTTCTCTACATGAGTCTACTTCCTGTAAATCCGTAGGGTGGGATAGGCGGAAGCAGCGTCTTGCATCGCTGACGATTTTCTTTCGCTGAGCAGAACGATTGATATTTGTCAAGATGCCGGTAAGTAATGCTAACAAGGTCAATGATATGTTTTCAATTTCATAGATTGAAGATGATCATTGTGCCAATAAAAAAAGACCTGTTGTGATAAAGTGGTTATTTGATTTGAGATGACAAGCTTGCTAGCCCAGCTAGCTTGCTAGCAACCAAAAATTATGAAACTAGAATGAGCAAGTTTTACATTACATCGCCGTGTGACGTTACATTATCTTCGATAAAGCATGTCAAAGAGCGAGAACTAATAGCTGTCATCAATTGTGTTAATTATTAGCGCATAAGCGTATTGCAATTACATGGGTGTTTTTTTGCTGTCGTTGATTCCACAACATTGTTATTAAAACTGTCTTATATCACTACGAGTATTAACGTTACAATAATGGGTCGTTGTTGACCCGCATCTGACAACCTGCATTTCATTACAGGCGTATCATTCAGGTTTGTTGGACGGTGATACCAAACTGGTGGGGAACATGGCTTTGCTTCCCTTAAAAACCCAGTTCAAAGGTCCAGCCGCAAAAGAGAGTAGGTCTTGCTTACTGATTTTATCTTCAGTATATTTTTTTATCCATTAACTCGATTTGTGCAATATTATTTGCTATATTTGGAATGCGTTTGTAACATCATATTCATCATATTCATATTTCCTTGTTGCATTTCTGCTTCCTTATATGGTTAGTTGCATTACTTTACCGTATCCGAATTGGCATATTCACGTATAAATCAATTTCAATCGCCGGTGTATTTTTAGTTACAAGTTTACAAATTCAAGGTAGTACAATCGAATTTAATTCTTTGTTTTGTAGCGGTATTGAACTTGTTTTGTTTTTTCCAGCCAAAGATACCGATATAATTGATGAGGCCATCTACTACTTCAAAGCCAACGTCTTCTTTAAGAACTACGAAATTAAGGTGAGTAAACGGTTATTGCTTACTGCCTCCTTCAGGATAAGTTATAGATATTTATAGCTGCACACAAGTTGAGGTTAAAAAAATGTAGCATCTAGCTGCAGACCTTCTCTCTCTGCCTGTTCCTGTTTTGCTTGAGGCCAGTGCATGTTATGTTATTCCACATGCCACAGCTTGTCTTACTGCTGCCCTGAACTATTCAGTCCCTTCTTGGCTGCGATACGGCGCACCCCATCCTATTTCATTTTAGACCTGAAAAGATCGCTACCTACTGCATATTTCATGTGTTCATATATTCATATTAATGTTTTCCTTTGTACGCTTGTCTTTCAGAATGAGGCCGACAGGACACTGATCTATGTCACACTTTACATTTCTGAATGCCTAAAGAAGCTACAGAAGGTAAAAAAAAATACAACATTAACTTAATTTAGGGTGTTTTCACACCTGTGCGGTTTGGTCCTTTTTAATCAAACCCTGGAGCGTTTCCCTTGATAGCAGTGTTAATTTAGGGTGTTGAGAACGCATATTCGAACTCAGGGGGGGACCGAACAGCAAACTCTGGTCCGCTTGAAAATGGGGGTCTCGGTCCGCTCCAAGTGAACTCTGATTCGGTTCGCTGTAGGTGTGAACGCGAGCCGACCCAACTACAGGAAGTAAACCAAAAAACAATGCATTGTGGGTTGAATTTACTTTGGCCGCGAACTGGAAATAATAAACGCATTTATCAAAATATTGTCAGACTACACAAAGCAATTGCTTGTGGTCACTCACAGAAACACTGCCTTTTTTAATTATAGTGACCGAATGGTGGAAATTTGGTTCTATTTTTATTTTACACTGAAGCAAAATGAAAGCAAAATGAAAGACACAAAGTTGTCGTTGCTCCATTATAATCGTCCTCAACAAGGAAGCTTTGTGAATTCCCTCATATTTTCTGTCCAATAGACGAGCGATCAACTCGACTGAGAGGCGTTTGTGTAGTGTTTGGTTCACCTAACAAAGTCCAGTGTGAACGCTAACCAAACCAAATTAAAATGCAACAAAGTATCAACCCTGCACCTGAATCTGACCTATTCTACCGAACTATAGGTGTGAAAGCACCTAAAGGTAGATTGTAAAGGAGTAACAATGGTCTGGAAAATGAAAAATGAGCCTTCTCTGGACGTTAATACTGAAATTAACAAACCCTGTTGATTGATTTCAAATTCCTGCCATGATTTCAAAGTTTCTCTCCTTAGTCTGTTAACACCACACTACATCTTGGTTTCAGCTGTGCATCGGTGAGATGTTAAGGATCTAAGTGTTGTACTCTTGTGTTTCCAGTGTAGTTCCAGGGGCCAGGGGGAGAAGGAGATGTACACCCTGGGCATTACCAACTTCCCCATTCCCGGAGAGCCTGGCTTCCCTCTGAATGCCATGTACGCCAAGCCCGCCAACAAACAGGAGGACGGTAAGGAGCGACATCATCGCTAACTTTTCATCAAAAGGCATACAAATGAGCAATTTAGTTCCCAGAAGCTATTATTATTAATTTGTACTTCATTGTATTTAATCTGTTGGAGCAGTTGTGCCAAGTAAGGAATTACTCCATTAGAAAAAAATGGTGTTTAGTTTTTATACATCCATCCAAAATCCTTTTCAATTCAAATGAGCAAGTGCCTATTTTGTTGGAGTAACAATTTAGAAAGATTGTATCCCACAAACCAACTTTTATTTGAGGTTTTACCCTCAAGTTATATATAAAACATATTTTTTTATCTAAATATGAAGTTATGAAGCCATCTACCGCTATGATCTACTCTTCTCTGCCCATGAACACATTGTCTGTTGCTTTTCCAGAGACGATGAGATCCTACCTCCAGCAGATTCGCCAGGAGACAGGCTTGAGGTTATGCGATCGTGTGTTCGATTCCCAGACAGACAAGCCAAGCAAGGTGAGAAATTGTGTTCGCAAATTTCATTTCTATAATTTGGTATTTACGTTTTGAGAAAAGATGACATGTTCTATTTGTAAATGCTTGCTATTGCCTAACAATTGGGTTTTGTTTTCAGTGGTGGGTGTGCTTTGTCAAGAGGCAGTTCATGAACAAAAGTCTGTCTGCTCCTGGCCAGTAAATGACCTCAACCTGTGTCTTATTACTTGTGCAAGAATGGATTACATTTTCTTTATTTTGAATACTTACGTTTGGTCAAGAGGATTTTATAATTAATGGAGTCCAGAAATATACCTTCACTCGTCTGGTTGTTAATCATATTGAGCTGGTGCTTAATGAAATAAAGCAATCATATAAATCGGAAAGTATTCGGTTGTGAATTTCATATTAAGTGTGTGCACGCTTAATAAAGTGTGAAATCACCCAGGTGAATGTGTTTTGTGTTCATTGGTGGGGAAAATAATAGTCACAGCACATTACAACAAAGGGGTTCAAAGGCCCAGATTATAACATTACACATGAGAATATGAACGTTAAGTCAAGAGCCGTCTCATATCCATATTTATTGCTTATTTTCACAATTGAAACACGCTCAAATAAATCAATGTTATTCCATTGCAAACATAAACCTTTACTCAAACAGCTTGTGCATAAAATAGGTTGTACATTTCAGCACCACCATTACATCAGTACCATTAAGTACAGTGTAATAAGTCAAAGTTGATACTAAGTACTTACAAATGGGACTAGGTAGTTGAATGCTGGTTAAACATCAGAATATTGATATTCAGGATATTGAAATGCATTGAATGCACATGTTGGATAAAACTAACGTTTTAGATGGCAGCACAGTATATGTAACACTTATGTCAATGTACTGTCAATGTATTTCTCCACTTTTAATGCTTTTTAATGTACCTTCAATTTGTATTTTGAGTCACCCTCTCACTGAATGCTACATTATACCTGTATAGCCTATCCTTATATAGAAATCATGGACCAACGCTTAAACACCTTTGAGTGAAAGATATCTGTCCACAAAGTGTTTATAATTAGACCCCCATTCACCCAGGACAAAAACAATTAATAAATTAATCGAAGTGACTAACCTTACAACTTAAATGAATTGACTATAGCTTTCCCATTCAAGTCATTGATACAAGTTGAATATTTTAATGTAGGGCTTGGGACATAGCCTTTGACACAAGGAGTACGTACACTTCAGATAGGGGCATCAAAGGAACACACACACCTTGTGATAGTTTTCAAATATTTATATTACACAAAAATATGCTTGAGCTCATTTGTTTTTTGCTCGTGGATTGTTAGTCACGATCAAGTCTTTCGGACTTAAATTAGGAGAAGTCTTCTGATACAAATGTAACTAAATTCAAGTTATCTCAACTTTCATGCGGTGTCTGAAATGAAAACAAATGTGGGCAAATTGTTTCATGG
>OOFG01001147.1:0-15747 GCA_900323295.1 Molva molva | reverse complement strand
AATTCAGATAAATGTCATTCAAGAGCAAGTAGGAGTTCGGGGGCATCTTGCTCCACAGGGTGCCAACAGGTCAGATTGCAGACATTGGCGATTGAAACAAAGGCAACAAGGGCTTGGAGTTGCACACTCTAGCCGGTACTACAATATGCTGCCCTGTTTCTTTCTCCTTATCCACTCCATGGGCAGTACGACTTCTACCGCTAGAAGAATGGCGTGGGAGTTGATGGCTTCCAGTCGTTGGCTGTGTCGTGGCAGTTTGTCAACCCTATGGTCCTAACGGGTCTATGCCGTCTGGCTGTCAGAACACACATCCTCTGGACCCCTCAATGGCTGCCGTCGCAGTTCCACCTCCTCCTCCGCCCGGCATCGACCGGGCAACGGCAGCCATTGCAGGCTCCAGAAATTGAAGCTATTATAATAAGACCAAGTGTGGTAATTATTACAAGTGGAATTAGAATGGAAAAAAATATCTGTAACTATTGTTCTTATCACCTCGCTCTTCCTACACTTGTACGTTTCTGTTAATAATGTATGACGAGGCTGCTTGTGTGCAAGTCAAGCCACCACATTTGCATTTACACCTCCCTATAAATAGCGCAGTGCCGCGTTTTATTAATTTATTATGCAGAACTCATAACAAACCACAACGATTTTCTGAAAAAGACGTAAAATATTCATCCAGACCTAGACAAAGGCATTTGCAGAAATCAAATGGAAATCGATATTTTAACGGGACTCCTCTCTGGTCTGCATTTTACTGCATCTTTTCATAAGTCCATAATTGAGGGGTTTGCTCTTTGCTGAATCAATTACTGCATTGGATTTCTCTGGTGCCCATGAAGCTATTCAATCTCAATACCTATCAAACCAACCTCTCTGGGTCACGAGAAGCTGACCATTTTCACGTTCGTAGCGCAGTCATTTGCAGATGGAGGCGGGTGTCTTGTTGTGTATTGATTTTTATGTGTTGCTGTTTATGATGATTAACCCTGAATCACAGATGTCTCGTTAAGATGACGACGACAGTCGGACCGTACATGTCACGTACTGTACTCTGGCCTCTTTGGTCCAGCTCCATTACTAAACTCCATTTTGTATGTTCTTTCATTTCATCAGAAAGAACGACGTTGCTCTACTGCTCGTGAGTAACAAAGGATGGGGAAATTGAACTTGAAACGTGAAGTGGATGGGCACCTTTAATATTGAGCTGAAGTACTACAGTACCAACCCCCCCCCCCCCCCCCTTTGTTCCTCCTCTCCATAGTCTAACAAATTGCTGGTTTGTATTGAAATAATAGAAAGAGCCAATACAGATTGCGTCCTTGGTCTCCTCCTTATGTATGCTATTCCTTCTGAGCCCGGAGAACAGCGCTAAGGGGACACATAACGGTTTCTCATGCAGGCCGGGTAACAGCTGAAGCAGCAGTATTTGCTGGTAAAAGTCAATGATTCCTCTTGGCTGCTTGTTATGAACAGATATGTGACATCTATATGTGACGTCTTGGTCTGGAATCAGCCGTGCTCCACTGTGACATTTCAAGCTTAGATTTATTAATGCCGGTTTGCTGTGCAATTATTTCTTCCCTTTCAATGCACTTTTGTTTTAATATGGTTTTCTTCAAACGGTTTATGAATTCCACTCATGTTACCTCCTTTTTCGCATTTATTTGATGCCTGGAGTGAATGTTAGAATTTCTGTTGCTTTGTGTGCATTTGCCACATGCATTCTAGTCAAACTCATACAATTCAAACTTGGAAATCCTATTTCTTCAGGCAACTGAAACCACAGAACATAACTTAAAACAGAAAATAATTAAATATTTATTCAATCCATTTAAATGGGTCCTGCGGTGCTCCTGCACTTTCTCTCACAGCAAGACCTTCCTATATCCTTTGTTCCAATCCGGAGCTGATCTGCTTTAGCTGCTGTTCGCCTCTCGATCAGCCATCAATCTGCATTATGGAGTGGTTTCCCTCTGTCTGGTTGGGGCTAAACTCAAATGGATTGTGACAGGCCCATCCGTGCACGCCGCGTGCTAATGGCTTCCAATGAGTGCAGTTGACCCGTGCGCGGGAAAGGGCGCACGTCCCGGTGGAGAGTGATGGGGAGGCGGGGGAATAGTTCGATACACGGAGTCGCTGCATCGGCATCTGTCACTAGTCAACAACATCCTCCTCATACTATTGACTAAACGCTGCTCAGAAATAGAAAGTAATCATAGGGGCAGGGCAGGCTGGGGTTGTTCTAATGGCGTAACATTAAGTTTGCTGGATCGCCGCCCAATGGATAGTCAATAGCATTCAATTGGCAATTGGCTGCGCGAGGTGTAATTGTGTTATAGACGGCGATGTTGTGATCCACTAATGGCTGCTCTCTTTTTTTACTTGATTTTTGTCCTGAAATAAAAACCTGGAAACCAGCCAACGAGTCAAGTAGACAAATAGTTATAGGCCTACACATATTATGAAAGCCTGTCGTATTTAATGAAGTGAAAATTAAATATGCAAAATAAGCGATGCCAATGCGTAACTCATATTTTTGGAGTATATTGGCGTGTCGCGTGGGCCAACTTTCCTTCTACGCAGCAGAGAATAATTGTCTATAAATCAAATCAACTCTTAACTGTAACAGTTCAAAACACTGAATTCCTCGATCAATGTTGCGATACAGATGCGGGGAAATAATCACTTTCTCCCGTCAGGCAGAACAGCAGCCCCCCAGCCCCTCCTCTGATGCGTCGGTTGCATCAGTTGGAGGAGCGCTCGTCCGCGCACCACCACGGCACTCCACAGTGCGGACTCCACTTGTCGAGGCGATGACACAGAACGGCTCAAGACCGAAATGTTCATGTTTTCAACGCGAATGACCACGGAACTGACGTAGAATGGAGAAAAACTTAGTTTCCTGTCCGTATTGGCCGACTGCGAAGTGTATTTGTCTATTTACGTTAACTTCCATCGTGTGCGTAACAACAGCGGAGGTGAAATGCGTCCCCCCGTGCCAGCGGCGACCAGACCTCGAGTCGATGGATGTGGATAATTATAGCGGGGTGCCGAGCGGTGAGTTTGTTGGATTAAATGAAGGAACATTGGACGAAGAATCTCCGGAAAACGGTGAACGAGTCGTCGGAATTGGATCGGTGGGATTAAAAGAAAGTTCATTGAGAGAGCATCAGCAACAGTTAAGGCAAAATGCAATTTGTCCCGAAAAGGACGCATTAAACGGCCAAGAGAAACTTTATCACTCGGAGGTGTCAACACATCGCAGAGTTTCACATGGCGTCAATAACACGACCCGAACACAGGGGAAACATAATACCGTGTCCAAAGATGACCTCACTGTGATTATACAGAGTCGGTCGACGCGTCGAAGAAAGCGCAGTGAAACTTGGTCCGAATTTCAATGGAATAGTAAGGAAGACACGTCGTCGCTTTCGGGCCAGACTGAGTTTAAGCTGACGAGCACATCATTCGCCCTGACGGGGGACTCGGCCCATAACCAAGCCATGGTGCACTGGTCTGGACCGAACAGCAGCGTGAGTATGATGGGTCGTTCATTCCAATTTTTGCGCACCGTTAAACCTCCTGCTTGGCCAATTGTCCTCATTCATCGTTACTGCCGGTGGAGATGTTAGATTGAGGATTTGTTTGAGTGAATGAACACGTTAATTAGCCTAATTTGAGTTTAACATGGGTCTAGTTTGACCTGTGTTTGCGTCATCCTCAGTGGTCATGCATTTCACTTATTCTCTCTTGGGCACATTGCGCACTAAAGCAGGGAAGCAGGACAATTACCAAACCCCGAAAACATGTTTCTTAATCAAGATTGAGTCCGTTTGTTATGTGATATTATTTAACATAATGACTTTTATATATTATTAATATTATATTGAAAACATAGGTAACATTTTTGTTATCTTTCAATATAGCTAACTTGGCATTCAGATTACATCTGGAGCTAAACTGATATGTATTCTTCATGGTTACTTCAATACCAAAATGCATACGGTACATGTAACACGGTTTAACATGTTATATATGTGGGCCCTTTGCCAATTGTGTGTGTGTGTGTGTGTGTGTGTGTGTGTGTGTGTGTGCGTGCGTGCGTGCGTGCGTGTGTGTGTGCACGTGTGTGTGCACGCATGTGTGCTTGGTGCTTGCGCCAGCCTGTGCATGTGTGTATGCATGTCTGTTTGGAATTGTGTGTGTGTGTGTGTGTGTGTGTGTGTACGTGCGCCAGTGTTCAGTGATATATTGCTGTCATTATTTGTTGTTGTGATTCTTTGAATAATGTTGTTTTTTGGTTGCACTCCGTGAAACTGCAAATCTTTCAAATGGAAATTATGTTCAAATAAATCTGTTTGGCGAGTTGGAGCTGGATCCACGTTGGTAACTTGGAATTTGTAGAGAAAATATTCAACCCTGATGATGACTGGGTTGACGGACTGTGCCAGTCCACTGCATGATTGCTATTTATGTATTTGGCTATGTGGAGCGCCCCAGGTCTTAATATGCATATTAATAGGCTAGTGCTTGTTGTATAAACCTAAAATCGTACTGATGAATGTAATTTGACAACTCACTGCAGACATCAGGCATCGCAGCCCCAGGATAGGTGAAATCAAATGTTGAATGTCATTCTACGTTGAGGGAAGCAGGCGCCAAACTAGTTATGGCTTTATAAAATATCGATTGAAACTTGAATTGTCTCATCTGCAGCTTGTTTCAGGACTAACTGGCCATCAATGACATATTGTAGTCAAGTCATTGTTTATTTGTATCACCCTTAATTACAGTTCCAGCCTCAAAGCGCTTCACAGGCCCACGTATAAGACACCCCCCCTAACCCTAAGCCGTCTAAAGGGTTTAAAGGAAAAGTCCCCCAAAACCCAGAGGGAAGGAACCTTGAGAAGGAACACAGAAGAGGGATCCCTCCTTCCAGGGATGCTTAGGAGGGCAAAGGTGCCGAATGGGCAGACCAGAATTGTAGCATATAGCGTAAAACAAGTAAACACAGGTTAGGTTATCATGCAATAGTGGATTAGAAAATCAATCATGACTGTAGGCTAGTCTGTTGGTCGGACATGATTTTCATTCATATACTTCAATATGGTCACACTGCATTGTTCTCTTCTCCTCTAGTTTTGAGCCTATTGGATGCACCTTGCTCTCTCCACCTGTGGTTATGACCTTATATGGACAAACCATACCTGGCTTTGCACTCACCCCTCCATTCTTTCTCGATAGATCCTTTGTATCTTCTGCTTTATACTTCACAAATCGACTCAATGCTTGTTCAGATGAGTGTCAGCTGCCTGACATGTTGAACCTCACATAAACAGTAGATGAACAAGTAATTGTTTATTGTTGTATTGTATTGTATTGCAACAGTGTGAATCGAATAAATGTATTTTGAGACATCTACAATGCAGACAAGGCCGTTCTTAGTAAATGTAATCTGGAGCCAACTTCTGTTTTAACTCCCAGTTCAGGCTTCAGCTCCTACCCTCACCTTCGCCCTTGCTTTAACACCTTATATCACACAAGTGATAGCCTGAGGGCTATTTAAACCGTCTTAACAATTTTCGTTCTCAGAGACATATACCAAAGCCCCTTATGGTGCGAAAACTACAATACTACACTCACTACACACTGTTACCACACACACACACACACACACACACACACACTGTTGTCACCTCCGTCTTACAACAATATAACAACCTCTTTACTGTTTCCCTGCTAAATTATTGTATCTTACAGACAAGTCTGCAATTGGCTGTTTCTAAATATAGAGAACATTTTTGCTTTCCTGTTGAGTTTTTGTTGGTCACCTGCATTCTCAATCCCCATGGGTGTGTCATTGCCAGCAAGAGTTTAGAAATATCTTTTTCCAAAGTCAAATTTCTTCTTTTTTTAACAGTTCCGCAATGCACGTCACAGTCGGGGAAAATACAAGACAATAAGTAACTCACTAACTGGTAAAACTTTAGAATAAGGGTACATTAAACAACCATGAATGAACATTAGTTAATGCAGTAATAAGCATTTGTATATAGTATTATCTTAGGGGTTAGGTTAAGGGTTGGGCTTAGGGTTAGTGGGTTAGGGTTAACCCTAACCCTGACCTAACATAATAATAATGGATAAATGAATACCGTAGTTAACATGAATACCATTACCTTAGTTAACTAAACACCATTAGTAAACATGAATCCCCCTAGTAAAATATTACTAGACCATTAGTTAACTGTAATAAACTGATAGTTAAATCTTATTACTGCATTAACCAATATTAATTAATTTACCCTTTTTGTAAAGTGTTACCCACTAACCCTCACGCCTTCATCTATTCACCAGTACGCAATCCATTTACCAATCAAAGAGGCATCTTTTCTTTGATCTACATGTAAACACAAGCTCCTTGATCTCTGCTGGAAACCCCAACATGTTTGGCAGGCGGTAGGAGGCAGGAGAAGTTTCCTAAAAACACGGCTTGCTTGATGTTTCATTCAGTGTTCCTCACAGACCCTCCACCGCTATTACTATTTCACTATTTAATCACTTAGCGGACGCTTCCCCCAAAGCTGCTAACAGTGACTTCAGATACAGGTCGTTTAGGTGCAGGTAGGGGTTGGTAGGCACCTTACCCAATGATGCTACAGGTAGGGGTTTGAACCCAGTACATTTTGGCTGGAAGTCAACACCTTAGCCTTGTGAGACCATCCTGATTTCACAACAGGGCATCATCAACACATTCTGTTTCTCTGCAGATCAGTCTGGCTTCAAGTCTGTTAAAAGCCTCTTCCAAAAATAAAAAAAATGTTGGGTCCAATCAGCACCATGGCGAGGGAATGTGTAGCTATGGTGCAATCACAAGCCACTGAATAACAATGTTAAAAGATTATCTGCACAGAACGCTTTTGCTTTACTTCCAACAGGATTCAGGAAGGGCGAAGAGAGCATGACTGTCACTTACTTATTTAATCTGATTGGCCGGAGTCTTGAACAACGTAAGGCCACGCCCATATTTGGAAATCAATCCTTGCTTAAAACACCCTAACCGTTGGGCACAGCCAGGGGGGCTTTGGTGGCCTAGCTGTTGGTGCAGCCAGCCATGGAGAGCTGAAAGGATGAAACCGTTGTGTTGCCCTCCCAGGCTGGCTTATCCTACCTCAGAATCTGAACCAGAAATAGTTTTATTGCCACATACATACAAGGAATGCATTGAAAATACGGAAAACAACGGTATTCCTACAGGATATAAAATATATAAAAGAGTTATATTTAACTGTTTAAAAAGCTTGGTGTCTTTTTATTTAACGACTAAACTAAAGTATAGTTTGCGTAGATATATTTTAGATATTTTCTGACCATCACAAATAAACTTCTTCTTCATAATCATTACATGAGACATAGGATGACGCTTATTACCGGATGGGACATTTTGGAATGTGTAACTGAGCATGAGGTTGTCCACAAGGGTCCTTACTTGAAGAGCTGGTAATATTTGTAAAAGAAAAAAAGACCATGTCAGGGAAATGACCATAACCAGGGATCCATGTCAGATTAGTTCAACCTAACTACCAAAATACACTTTGAACACTCAAAAAGTAGGCAGGAGTTGCATCGCCACAGGAATATTAATATTATTTTTGACGACCCTGTTGTGAAGTCACTCCATAATTGATGAGCTTGTTGACCTGTTAGAAGAGAGGAAGCCAGCCGCTCTGACTTCAAAAGACCACCGAAACCAACATCTGCTCTGTTCGGAAACATTGTCCGTGTTAATAAAGAGTTGTGAATTGATGTGGCAGACCAGCCCCTCTCAGGGTTACACCAAGTGCTATAAAGATACACTTGATGTGTTACCATTTTATTTTTTTTCCTTTTTGCTTACGCTTCAGTTTGCCAATTATTATAAACGTGTGAATTGGAACGGACAGCTCTCGCATTTTGTCAATGAGATTAGCGATGCTGTTTCATAGGGATGCGCTTTTCATAGCCACACTTTTTCATGTTGAGGGTTTTATGAAGTTTGTGCCTCGCCGGCCCCAGAGGCCCTCAACAAATTTTTTAGGCGTGGAATTGTTTTGTTGTTGTTTTATGTAGATATATAAATATTTCATGTAAATATCTCTAAAGGACATAAAGGGGCTGAATGGTTTTGGATTAGTAGAATTCCTTGAGGCGTTTTGGCCCATTATTCTGTGTTTTAATAATTTATCGAGATTATTAGCACTGCCAAGATTATTAGTGTTTATTACAGTTAACGTGGGAAATCAGGTCAATACTATGCTCTAGCAAGTGGTGAGTGCTCATTTAAACTGTGTAGGAGTTTACAGAAGACTTGGCTACCAAAATTGCATTAGAGTTTTGTGCAGTGACCTCGTCCACAGCCATTAAATATGGTTGAGTAAGCTAGATAATAAACCATTAGTATATTTTAGCTTTGCTGAAAAAAGAATTGGGTCAAGGGAAGGGACAGGAAAGGTAAATTAAATAAATTGTGGAATATATAAGGATGAAACTTTCTGTACTCTCCTTGTAAATAGCAAGATAAGTCATCAGGGGCATTTAGCGTAACTTTAAACATAACAAATACTCCAGTGGAAAATACTGCATTAGCTTTTTTCCCCCTCATTCATTTCCCCATTCAGGTAGCTTACTAGTCTAGCCACAAAAAAAACACGTCAAATTAATTGTGTTTACCGACACTATGTCTCCATTCTTTTTATTTTCAGGTAATGCTGTGATGTGCTCTTCGATATTCTCCTATTCCGCTCAGGAACCATGTGCTGCGATTGCTTTTTCTTACATGGAATCATCCATCTGTTTAATTGCGTTGGCTAAACACACTGGCAGGTCTATAGACGAGGGAATTGAACTCCAACAGCTGATATAAGCCTTGATCAGCATGCACAGGGGAGGGGGCGGGGGGAATTCTAATACCTGCTCTGTATGCCGATTAATTTGTCTCTTTCAGGTGTTCCCTCTCCCCCACTAATAGACCCCCTCCCCACCTCCACCACCACCATTCTTCCCATCTACGTCTACACTCCACTCCTTCTTTTCTATTCCTGCTCACATAACGTCTTTATGTTACGTTGGCTAATCCCTTTCAACCTAAGCCCTCTAAGTCCCTGTTAAAACCCTATTCATTCCTCGACACTCAACAGCGTTTTTATTCATTTTGTCAGTTGGTCGGAGATTTGAACAGGATTTAGGACTTGAAAATCAATTTGTTCGTACTCGTATGTCAAGTAATCCCCTTCTGAAGGTGTAGTAGAGCTTGTTGGTACGCAGGGTGTACGGATAGCCATAATCCGGTCAGAGATTAGGGTAACACAGGTATTCAGTATTGGCGAGAGGCTGCCAGGACAAAGACTGGACATTAAGAGATGTGAAGTTCATTCAAGAAAACCTGAAGGTTTTTTCAGCCACAGATGCATATTTTTGCATTTTGCTATCTCTTCTCCTTTGTCACGTGAATTGGTATGCCACATGGAAAAACTTGAATTTCCTTGGGGATCAATAAAGTATCTTTCGATCTGTCTGTCCATCTTTCTATCCTTATCGCTACACTGTCTGTACATCTATCTAAACTCTATTTATCAATAGTATGCCGCATGTTGGAGGAAGAAGTGAAATATGTGTCATATACTTTCAACCCAACGGTCTCATAATGGCATCAATCCATCATCGTGTTACACTTTGTACTTTCTATTATGCTTGTCTTTTTAATCGGAGAGGAGGATATGGAAACTGGTGTGAAGTAAATTTTAGCCTTTATTCAGCACAAAGCACAGTTATCCCCCAAAGAAAAATTTGACCCGGCAGATAACTGCAGTGTGATTGACACCATCTTGGAAGGCCCTTCAGAATAGATTCTGTATAGGTTAGCAGTATTATGCGGTACGCATGGGGGACTTACCATTCCCTGTCAATGACTGTCACCGAGAAACCGGATTTCCAGCTGGCTCTCTGTGGTGCATACAAATGATACAAGACATTTCTACTGGACCACGTCCCAAGGAAATGCATAAAGTTAATTGCCTTACAAAACAAAGGGGAAAAGTAATTTGTCCATCTCTGTAAACTAATATGGATTGTTCTATTGCTTATGTCAATGTCCAGTATGGCTGGGGTTGTTTGGAAAGTAAACAAGGTATTTAATCGGACTGATACAATTTATTGTGTTTGCTTGTCCTTTGCATAAACGAAAAAAAGTCCTCAGTAAGCATATTGTTTACTTACTTGACTCGGTACATAACTTGAACAAATTACAGATGAGTACGTGTCAGATGTAATAATACATAAATAAATAGTACATAAATAATTAGACTCATAGTGATGGGGCGGTGGGGAGGGATAGTCTAGTTGTTGGTGGTAATGGTGTTCCACTCCCAGCTGAAAGGTTCTGGTTTTGATTCCCAATGTCCACAACCTGTGGACATCCATGAGCAAGATGCCCTAACCCCTATACCTGCTCAGTATTGACACGTATCTGAATTCACTATAGGCAGATTTGGCTAAAATGAACTAGTAAATTGTCTCAAGTGGATTCAAGCAACAAGGAACTTCTCTTTGTGTACAGATGATGGTGCCACAGAAGAGCAGGGTACACTGAGAGTAGAGAAGCGTGAGAAGTAGGAGGCAGACAGTCTCCATTAATATTAGTAATTTATATTGCCTTCGAGCTGGAACTCTCCCGAGTGTTGCCTTATCTCTGATGGGGATAAAGTGTGTATAGCCAGCAGCACTTATGCTTATTAGGTGTGATAATTTACTGTCTGCTAATTTACTGCTAATACTATATGTAATGTAATGCTCTCGTCTCTGTGCCCGCAGAGAGGAACCGTACAAGCACCATGGAAGACTTCCATTTAATCCGTGTTATAAATGTGTAAATGCAGTCTAACAACAGCCATCAATCTAGCTGCAGCCTTTACGATTGTGGTTGAATCCATGCCGCTAGAACATTGTTTTTGTAAGAGTTTATGTTTTTTTTTTGGGGGGGGGAAAATTGGGAAATAATTTACTTTGAACCTGTCCCCCGTGCAGCGAGTGCTGTGTCCGTGGTCCAGGCTTCGAGACAAGCAGAGAAGAAAAGGAAGATTCTTTGTAAAATTAATTTGATGCAAACAGGCCTGCCCCCCCCCCTCCATCCCGGCTGCTGTTAATTAACATGTGGGGCTGTTTTGAAATTTATCTTGCAATCTTTATTGCTTTTTCATTCATATTAAGTAAAGGCTCGTATAAAACCTCCGCAACACTATGTCACTTTTTACGATCCTATTCCAAAGAGATGCCTTGAGATATTTATGGACGCCCGTGCCAGGTATGACAGAATGACGTATTGTTTATTTATTTATAGTTCACCGATTGTAGTATTTTACAGCCCCATCCACCCTTCCACCAGCACAAAAAAGCTAATAAATAATAGTGCATGTCAGCCATTCATCTCAATAAATGTACTGCACCACGCTCGGTTAATACTTTATACATCCTTCCCTTTATTTAACTATTTTAACTCCCTATCCCTCAAGAATCACTAGTACTTTTTTAGAAAATGTATATAATTTATATTTTTTACTATGTGCAATTGTTTTCTGGTGTCTACTGTGTTTATTGTTTTGTCTTGTCCTGTTTTGCTGTGCCGAAAAAAAGTAATTTCCCCACAGGGATAAAAGTACGTAGTTATCTTTATCTACCTTGTCGTGCAAGATGACACTGTTTTTAATATACTGCTCTTCCCACAGAAATGATCTGAACCGGGTCAGCACATACCCACGGACAATCCTTTAGCCCTTCCTTTTTAAGGCAGATGGGAGTTCTAACCCATTACATGATCGATACAAAAAGTGTTGTATTGTTTTGTTTGTTACAACTGATAATAATGCTGGGGGCAGGATAGTCCTAGACTTTAGTAGAATAGTCAAAATGTATCTCAAACAAGTTGCTTTGGATAGAGGTGTTTGTGAATAGATGGTACTTGTACTGATACTTGAGTTGTTTGTTTGTTGTCTTTTCTCCAGGTGATTCTTATGCTGACAAAATACTTTGACTTCACCACAGGCAGAGTGACGGAGAGTTCTTTATGGAGGTAAGAGGTGGATTTTTTAGCAGTTCCACCTTGTCAATCCAAGGTCTACAATTACTTTGTGTTATATCCTTTGACTGTGAACTCGAATGGGACTTGCAGGAACACATATGCAGGGATGCGCCATTGAGATACAATGGAGACTATAATGCCTTTCCATATCATTTACACAATTCCCAGGACCCAAGCCATGACAGAAAATGCTGAAATACTGATGGCAAACTGATTGCAACAGATGGCAAAATCCTGTCTCTTTAATGAAAGATGCATTAAAAAAAAGTATATTCTTGCTGCTTAATTGTTTTTGTTTTATATTTCAACAAATATTTTGTTGGTGATTATGGCATCCTCATCCGTACAGAGAGCAATAACTAGTTAATTTGGGTCATTAAAATATGATTAGTAAATTACTTGTCATTTTCTGCTCGCCACTTGAGACTAAAAGACCTCATCAGTGTTTTTAAACTTGTAAAGTATTATCCCATCCTCCTTTACCAGTCACAAGTTAGTTTGCTGACCTTATCCTTTAACTCCCATTTCAGGTCAACCGACTATGGAACTACCTACGAGAAGCTGAACGAGAGAGTGGGACTGAAGACGATACTAAGCTACTTGTACGTTAGTCCCAACAACAAAAGAAAGGTACCCCTATCTCTACGCCTATGGAAGCTATTAGAAAAACACAGCTACAAGAAAGCACATACTTATTGTTCCCGTAAGACCGCGGCCGGGTCTGTATAGAAAAACTATACAGTTTCCTTTTTGGTGCAATGTGGCACTACCCCGCTTATATATATACATTATATATTATCCACTCCATACGATTGGATTGCACATCTGAGCACCCTGGATTGGAGTCTCTCGAGGCGCCGTCTATCCATTTCCTCCTCATGGCCCTGTCTCGTCTCATCTCAGATCATGCTGCTGACTGACCCCGAGGTGGAGAGCAGTCTGCTCATTAGTGCCGACGAGGGGGCGTCCTACCGGAGACACAGCCTGGGCTTCGACATCCTCAGCCTGCTCTTTCACCCCGAGCAGGAGGACTGGATCCTGGCCTACAGCCACGATCAGAAGGTAATGTGTGTGTGGAGCAAGCCGGGCGGAATGAAACTGAAACTGAAAGTCAAGGTAAAAAAAAGTAAGAAAGACATGAAAGGGAAAGTAAAATTCAGTAATGCTTCAGGGACAAATCTGACATGTTTTTATGGGGTTGTTTTTGTTGTTTTTTTGCGATGGAAATTTAAATATTTATTATTTATTATTTATTTCTTATTTATGTCTTCTATGTTTGCGTAATTACCTTTCTTAGGGTCGTTTATTGAATTTTATTTTTTTTATAAAAAGCTTTGTGAAACACAAGTCGAGAAATACAAGTTTTCAATGTTTTTTTTAAGGCAATTTATGTTCCAGAAAATGTGTTCTCTTATTTTGTTAATTGTGTCTGGACCCTCATTACCCAAGACACCAAGGCACAGGGGGCTGAATCAGCTTTCCTCTCCTTAAAACAAACTTTGCTTTCTCACCGCATGATATCCCAACCATGTCCCCGATAAAGATATAGAGACAGTTGACAGAAGAGACTCTCATCAAATGGTACACAAGTTCTCTCTGGCACACCTTTTGACTAGCACAGACTGAAAAATGAAAAAATACAAAAAAATACTTGAGGCACAGGAGACACCTGCCTGTGTGTGTACGCACACTATTCTTTGCACACACACCTATTTGCTCACAAACAACGCAAAATAAAACACACTGTTTCAAGCGCAGAGGCACCTGCAGTGCGTACACACACCCACACATGCACACACACACACACACACAGGTACTCCATTGATACACACATTTCATTATCCTGAGTAGAATAAGACAAGCTGTCTACTAGGCTCTGCGCAAAAGGCATCAAACTCAACTTCCAAGGACTGATTCTGAAAGGCCTGATACTCAGTGAGGGAAAGAAGGGCCATGGTTAGAGTGAGATAAATGGATAAATGGAGCCGGCGGAGCCAGAAAGCTTTGTCAAATGTCATCAATCGGCAGCAAAATAAAGATACTTTTGGCAAAGTTTGCCTTGAGGCTATTACTAGCATTTTTTATTTGAAAGTGACATAATGTTTTTCAGAGATTTGTTATTTTTTGGGCAAATAAAGTGAAATAAAATAAAAACACATTTTCACACTGAGAGTTGAAGGAAGAACAACAGGAGACTGCACAAGGCGGAAATATCCCCCTTAATTCCTATTAAAAAATGTATGCTCACTTAATTAGCGACCAATAACAGAAGGTTCGAATATGAATCCAGCTCTTTCTTAATCATGTTGGCAAAATTGTACCAGACAGTTGATTGATTATGCTGCCAATATGACAAAATGTCTGCTGTCCCACACTACGATGCTTGTGAACATCTACTGTGTGTGTGGAAGCATTACCATTTAGAAACAACTGTTCTCTGGTGATTATGTCTCCAAACATAACATCGACCTCAGAAGTGTTTAATTAGGTGCCTAATCCCAGAATTTCACCAAATGACACTAGTTACAACTGCCAACAGATTTCTAAAGACTAAAGCCCTCTGCTGGTTATTTCTTTATGACAGACATTTAGTTTAATCACACCCGATGCCTCCCCTTCTGTTTTCCAGCTCTATGTGTCAGTCGAATTTGGAAGAAGATGGCAGCTTGTTCACGATAACGTAGTCGCCAACAGATTCTACTGGTGAGGAATAATACACAAGTCTATGGCATTCAAACGTATGTTTCTGTTTTTTGACTTTTTGTAATGTTATCGGACCTTATTTACATTTATGTATTTTCATCATTTTATAGTAGTATAGTCATTCCATCATAATATTAACAGATTTTATTATGTAGTGCTGTGAATATACCATTGGATCTATTTCAACCATGTTACTTACATGGTTTGGAATAGCAAACAATGTAAATCAGACATGGATGGATGAAGCTGGTGCTCACACCTGAGACTGTTTGTCAATGTCTGCTAGAACCACGGTGTTGTCTTTAAAAGAGAGCCAAAAGAATAGATAAAAGCCATTCACACGTGAAGAGCTCAGCTTAAATGTCTCTTTATATCTCACTTAGCACTGGGAGAAAACACCCCTTATCTTATCTAATAGCTGACAACCACACATTAACCAGAACTTATGGCAACCGAAGCCAGACAAATAACCAGGCCACAGTTTAGTAATGTGGTTTCACCCACCAATGGGAACCCAAAGCGGCCCATCCCGGATCGGTTGTTGGCCAATAGAACGGCTTCCTGGGATTTGACAAAGAGTCTATTAAAGGTGAAAAACGCTGCGAGGCAATTACCAAACGTCGATAGAGACGCGGGCGGGTCTGTTATTTTATACCATACTTCAGACCACAGATGGCGAATCGAAAATGACAAGAAAGCTATATTTAGTCCCAAGAGCGGCCATTATTACGACAAGTGGACACTCGCTGTCAAAATGCACTTAACTGCTACCATTAAACATTGGAATCCAACCACATATCTTTCATATATGGTCTTTCAGCTTATTATTTTATGGGTCAAAATTGTTAACACTGAGGTTAATGTGTGGGAAATAGAAACGTCTGTTGAGCATTGGTATTCATAATTCATAATTATCAACCTAGCTATTG
>OOFG01001146.1:1384-13596 GCA_900323295.1 Molva molva | reverse complement strand
AGAGAGAGAGAGAGAAAGAGAAAGAGAGAGAGAAAGAGAGAGAGAGAGGCAGAGAGAGAGAGAGAGAGAGAGAGAGAGAGAGAGAGAGAGAGAGAGAGAGAGAGAGAGAGAGAGAGAGAGAGAGAGAGAGAGCGAGAGAGAGAGAGAGAGAAAGAAGAAGAGAAAGAAAAAGAGAGAAAAAGAGAGAGAGAGAGAGAGAGAGAGAGAGAGAGAGAGAGAGAGAGAGAGAGAGAGAGAGAGAGAGAGAGCGACTAATAAAGCCATTCAGTAGAGAAAGATAGATTGGGGAAGAGAGAGAGAGAGACAGATTGGAAGAGAGAGAAAGAGAAGGGGGGAGAAAATGGGAGAGAGAGAGAGAGAGAGAGAGAGAGAGAGAGAGAGAGAGAGAGAGAGAGACAGAGCGAGGGATTGGGAGAGACAGAGCGAGAGAGAGCGTTCCCAAAGGTCATTTGGTTTAACTACTCATGACTTTGTTTTGTTTAATGTCCAGGTGGCTCCTCCAACTGTAATGCAGTTAACTAGCGCTAACTGTAGTCAATACGTACATAAACCTATGAATACAATGCTCACATATAAAAAACAAAGGATAAAAGAAAGAACAAAGTAAAGACGGAAAGAAGAAAGAATAAGGAAGCGGGCAACTCCTCTGTTACCACCCTGGAAGGACAATTTATCTTTATCAACACATCCAATCAATATTAGTATATTTCTTACTATTGCCCTATTTGTTCCTGTTCTTCCCTTACTCCGCCTCAAGGTGCACTCCTCCCCACCCCACTCTCCCTCTACCCTAACCCTAACCCCTAACCCAAACCCACCCCACCGCCCTCAGTTCACGCTCCACCGCGACCACCCCGGCACCATCGACAAACCAAGTGTGACTGACTGACGACCTGCGTCCAATCCTACACGACGTGGCGCCCCGCGGACGGAGAGCCAGAATTATTGTTAAAGGCTTCACGGGGATAGAGGCACCTGTCTGGATGTAAGGCAACACTATATATCCTACACCAGCCGAATCATCCATCACGTTCTATTGAGAGGATACACAGCAGAAATAAAGGGTCAACTGGGCCTGCGGAGAAAATCACTCACTTTATGAACACACGCACGCACGCACACACACACACACACACACACACACACGTGCACGCGCACTCACACACACTTTGTGCCAAAATCTCAGCAGTGAAACAGCGGTGGTTTCCTCTGACACAATGTGTCTATACATTAAATGGCAGCCACAGTGCCAGTTGGTTGGAAGCATTGAGATTGTGTGTCTGGGTTTGACATTTATAGCATGTCTAACACTAGAGCGGAGTGTGTTAACATTGTCATTTATGTCGACGGTTGGTAAATTACTCTTTTTCCACATCAGGCTAAAGAGATGTGTGGAGCGGACACAATTCCTGTTCTTCTCATGATAGAAATGTTTTCATACATCACAAACTTTAACAGCATTATAGGATTGATTTGGCATAAGGTCAACGACATAAGACCTACAATTTATGACATAAGACATGTTAAAAGAAACAATGCATGAACATCAACATCTCAAAATCAGAATTTTCTGTCAATATTTTTGATGTATTAAATCGTTTAAGGCGATCTGTCATGAAGTGTAAATTGTTTTCAAAGTGCGCGATGAAACAAATGAGATCATCATGGTGGATTGGCAGCCCTTGTCAGGACTGGGCATGTTCCACATGCTCCGACACTGGGTGAATCAAAGGTTATCTTTATTTTTCAGCGGTGCGTACTAATTTTTCCACAGCTGAATGTTATTTTATCCCGTCACTCACATGTTATCTCTCCTACTGAATTGATCAGATCATATGTTTGTTTTTTTGTGGAATGACAGATGTCTTTCCACTCCTCAGTGGAATTTGAAGACAGCCCTTCGACAGGTAGAAGGTGTAAATATTTGTTGCTAAGGAACAAAGATTAAGGTTAACAAGACCCTGAGGCAACAACTTGCCTATCAGAATGTAATGCAAAAAAAAGTACCCAGAAATAAATAATTATTATATAGCTCTAGATAGAACAAAGTACAAAGTAGGGTTATACATTTTATCTCATATTCCAGGATACAAAATCCTGAAATATATATAGCTATGCTTTAAAGCCAAAATAAACTGACACAATTGACTGCACAATCAGTCAAGATGGAAAGTTAAAGATACCATCAGCCAAAAGTTGAATCATACAGTAGTCCTCTTGTACAGGTACGACAATGTTTCTCCCAGAATCTCCCTGTACAACAATGCTGTGCCGCACCTAATGCCCATAAAGTTGATTATTAAACCCGTTGTGGACAGATTGATTCAAAGGCATCATACTGTACAAACACAGAGCTAAGGAACTAGTTAGCTTCACTCAGCAAACACATGAATCATCCCAGGGCTTTAATATCTGGAAGGATTGGTAAAAGCGATGCAAATATGAAAGGATGGACTAAACGGGTGGACCCCGATGAAGGCTTAAGTCTGGTTTAGACATCTCACACAAAAGCACGGCATACATGCTTGGATGTTGGTCGGTGATATACTCCCATAAAGAAAATATGGACATAATGCAGGTATCCAAGAATATATTCCCCTAAATGCACAGAATATAAAAGGAATACTTAAGCAATTGCTGTAATCCATCTACACACCTCTGTCTACCACAAAGAATGAGTGACACTGACAAACTCCTCTTAATGGAAAGGTAATAATAGAGTAATGGACGCTTGTCTCTGGTTTCAGAACCTAGGTCCACAGTGATTCACTGTGAACATAACTTCTTAGGTCTCATATTGTATTGTTTACCTCAAGCACTCGTCCGACCCAAGAGGTAAACGTTTCCGACCGTCTGAAAGGGCCAGACAGACAGACTGTCAGACAGAATGGAGTCGATGAATCAGTGGCAACAGATTTACTGCATGCACTTATTCCAAGAATTCTTAAAAGGCATCTACTCTCATCAATGCCTCTATAGAAAACCTAGTATTCAATCCAAATATAAATCAGATGAGATAAGATGGTCTTTATAAATCCCAGAACTGTGAACTGGGAACTGTGGGTGTCACAGAAGATGTACATTAAGTATAGTAAAAAGAGATTAGTAGTATTGCTGTTATGCTATTTGTTTACCATAATGTACTTTCTTACCATTGCAACACTTATTTTGGTTTCATTGTAGACCGTATTTGCAATAATCATTCTTTGCAAGGGTTCATTTATTTTAGCTTTGATTTGCATACTGGCAATATGCAGCAGCAGCAGCTCCCCTTCAAATCTCCCCTCAGAAGCATTAGGCCTATCTCTATCAGGCTGCAGATTAGTTCTGTGGTAGAAGGTAGAAGGTAAACGACATCTTCGGCGTCTTGCTCGAGGGCAAAATGTTAGAGCAGAGGGACACAAGAAAAGCACTGATTCATAAAAGAGAAAAAAAAAAGAGAAAGACGAAGACCTTCCACAGGCCAAGGTGTTGATAGACTTACGCCCATTGACTGATAAGGAGGGGAGCATCTTTCAGCATGCATTCACCTGCAGGGCTTCTCTTCGAGAGACGCACAATCCACTCATTCATTGGGGAATCTGGTGTTACACTCATCCATCTTCCGCTCTCAAGTGGCATACGCCCGTTGAGTCGCAGCATCAATAAATGATAACCTGTCAGCGTTCCGAGAACCACGAACAACTGTTCAGGACCACGGGGGCCCGATGAGAGAGCTCTGCGCTGATGGTTTGTGGTGTACAATGCAGAGTAATAATTGGAAGATAAAAACAATGGAAATCAAACGAGATTGGACTTTAAAAAAAAAAAAAGGGAGAAAGTCAAATAAACAAAGAATGAAAAAGAGTAAAGAAAGAAAGAAATTAAGTTTATAAAAAAGAAAAGAAAGAAAGACAGAAAGAGTTTGGGAACAGCTAAGTTCCGCCTGGCAAGCGGCCAGGAGAAATGATGTAATACTGGATTAAGTGATTCGGCTCACTGTATGAAGAGAGACGTTGCTTATTCTTTCTTTATGTGTGCAGAAGGTGAAACGCCACAATCATTTTATTTATTACTTCCATTTATACCTTTATTCTCCCTGCTCTTGGTATTTTAGTTTTAACTCGTATTTATGTAATGTCCATGTGTAGTTGTTCTGAAGAGCTTTGTATATTAGGACTCGTTTATGCTGAGCAGCATCCACTCCCGGGTGTCAATCAAAACACCAATAAAATATATCCACACGGACAGCAGGAGAAAGTTGACGGTGTTTATCGGTTTCTTGCGTTAACAGTTGTGGTTCTGTAACAACAAATACAGTAATGGTATTGGTAGTAATACAGTATTATTAGACACCACGGCGGACCAGATAAACAAACACAAACACTACTGACAAACACTAGCCCCACTGATGTCTATAATATAAAGTATATAAATCAAGTAAGTCTATAAATGCTATTCATCGTAAATGAATGTATCATAATATAAATGACTAAACATAAAAGATGTAACTAGTCACATTATACATCCCACCGACATTCGCGACCATGCATGCAACCAAACTCATAATTGCAATCAATGGACAACCAAAGGACCAATCAATGAAAGTGAACACACAGAATGTCAGTAGCATCAGTAACATTAACATTAAACATCAACTTACGTATAACTCACGGACGCACAACTGAACACACCAATAACTCCACAAGCTCCACAGTGCCACCACTCCACACAATGTTTGTTACAAACAGGTAGATTCACCAGCTGCGTGAATCAACCAATCAAGTACTTAAAGCGGTAGCTCTCATTAAATTTAAAATCAGCTAACCTAGCCAATCAGTGCAGCTACTCTGAGCCTTTTATACAGCAGCCCCCGAATGTACGGAGTACAATTATTACGCTTAAAGGTGACCAAGTCTTATCCTATAGAGGGTTGGGGGGTAGAATTGTCCCTTTCTTTGCTGGCTGGAAGGGCTGGGAGGACCACCAGCCGAGCCACAGGCTGTGTATAGACACGGCCCTTGATCTTTACGTCTGCCGACCTCACATGACCATCAGCACTCGGATGAACCTTGATGACATGACCAATGGGCCAAAGGGCTCTTGGCAGCTGAGGGTCGACGATCATCGGCTAGGTCCACTGGAGATTTCTTCCACTTCTGACGGGTCTGCAGACTAGGCAGGTAATTGCGGATAAACCTTGACCAAAAGCGGTCTGCCAGCACTTGTGAATGTCGCCAACGGCGGCGCCTCAGCAGCTCGGTTTCGGGATAGACTACTTGTGGCAGAGATCCGTCTGGCCGCCCCATCAGCAAACTGTTTGGGGTCACTGGGTCCAGGTCAGTAATGCTAGATGAAACGTAGCCTAAAGGCTTAGCATTAAGGATTCCCTCCACTTCCAGGAGGCCAGTGCAAAGAACTTCTTCTTTGACTGGCTGGGCACCTACAGTGGTGTAGAGCGCCGTCTTGACTGATCAAATTTCCCGCTCCCATACTCCTCCAAAGTGTGGTGCTGCAGGGGGATTGAAGTGAAATTGTATCTTCTGTTTTTCCATCAGCTTTTGAAGCCCAGGAGACATTGCTGCAAAGGCCTCCTGCAGTTCCTTCTCTCCTCCCTTGAAATTTGTTCCCTGGTCAGAGATCAGCTCTGATGGTGTCCCTCGGCGGGCAATGAATCGCCTGAGGACCATTAGGAAGGAGTCAGTGTCAATGGTGCACAAAAGGTCCAAGTGTACTCCTCGTGTTGTGAGACACTTGAATATTACTCCCCATCTCTTCTCTGTCTGTCGACCCACCTTCACCTGCAGTGGCCCAAAACAGTCCATCCCTGTTGAAAAGAATGCAGGCCTGTGCAGACGGAGGCGTGCTGGGGGTAGATCAGCCATTTTTGGAACCACTGGCCTGGCTTTCCAACGATGGCACTCAGTGCAGGTATGCTGGTAGCGGCGGATAGCCTCCCACCCCCTTAAGATCCAGAAGGTACGGCGCACCTCAGCTAAGACCCTCTCTGGGCCAGGGTGCCGCAGCCTACAATCAAAATCCTGGATCAGGAGTCTTGTGGTGGGGTGAAGGGGGTCTAGAACTATTGGACAAGCGAGTCAAGCGGATGAGCCCACTTGACTCGTCGATTTCAGGGGACAAGGTAAGTAGACGGCTACTGGTGGGGATGGGCTTCCCAGCCTTAAGGAGCCAGAGCTCTTCTGGGAATACATCCTGCTGGGCCTCCTTTAAAACAAGGATTTCTGCATTCTGATAATCCTCAGCAGTAGGGAGATTACTATGACCTGCCGCCCCAGGTAGCTCCTGTACTGTAGCATCCAACAGCTCCTGCCAGGTGGTACACTGACTGACATCTGAGGTGGGGGGGGATCAGGCCCAAGGGTGGTTACCCCGCAGAAAGTAGACTTACGGACCTCCGAGGCGTCTTCCTCAGGTCTTACGTTGGGCTTCACTGGCCAGTTTTCCGGGCTGCGAAGGAGAAATGGGGGACCGAGGCCCCACCTATTAGGCTCAACAAGAGTTCTCAAGGTTTTTCCTCTGGTAATGTCATCGGCCGGATTATTCGCTGAATCGACATAGCGGCAATCGCAGCAGTTGGTCAGCTCTTGGATTTCTGCCACCCTGGTGCCAACAAAGACCTTGAAGCGGCAAGACTGACTGCAACCAGATGAGCACCGTGGTGGAGTCTGTCCAGAGGATTGTTTTGTCAATCTTTAAGGTGAGTTCACTCTCAAGTAACTTGGCCAATTGGGCTCCAGTGACCGCGGCACAGAGCTCTAACCTCGGCATGGAGTGTAGCCGTTTGGGAGCGACTCTAGACCTGGCCAGGAGGAAGGACAGATTAATCTGATCTTGTCCATCAACCGATCTCAAGTATGCCACTGAGCCATAGGCTTGCTCTGAGGCATCACAAAAGATGTGGACCTCTCTGGTGACACTGGACTCGTCCACTCCAGGGGAAAGATATGACCGGGGTAAGGTGACTTGGGGGAGGATCTGCAGCTCTGACTCCCAGTCAGTCCAAGCTTGTAGAAGGTCTTGGGGAAGATGTGGGTCATCCCAGTCACGATGCTTACTCCAAAGGTGTCTAACCAGCATCTTAGCCCGAGTGGTGTAGGGCAGTAGGAATCCAAGTGGGTCGTATTGGCTTGCTAGAACTTTATAGATATTGCGCATAGTTGGAACATCATAGGGGACAGGGCGGTGTTTGTACCCCAGAGTGTCGGTCTGACAATGCCAGCTGAGCCCAAGGGTCGACTCGAGAGGGTCAGCCTTGTCCTGAGCGAGCCAGAGTTCCAGGCTGTCTGACCGGGCTTCCTTGGGTAGGTGACTCACAGCACTCTGTACGTTGCTGGCCCATTGGCGTAGTTCGAACCCACCAGATGCCAGGAGCTCTCTAAGGTGGTCGACCACCTGTCTTGCCTCTTCTGGGGTGTGCAGGCTCTGCAGACAGTTGTCGACGTAAAAACACCTCTCCACTGAGAACCTTACGTCATCGCCTGGACAGCTGTTGTCAGTGACGTGCCGCTGCAGGGCATACGTTGCACAGCACGGGCTACAGGTGGTGCCAAAGGGTAGCACCTGCCACTCGAACACAGCTGGTGCTTCAGTCACATTCAGGTCAAGCCACAGAAACCTTAGAAGAGGGCGATCTTCAGGGAGCAGCCGAACCTGATGAAACATCCCCTTGATGTCTCCACTTACAGCTACAGCCCGCTCTCGAATCCGCAGAAGCACACCCAGCAGCGATGCACCCAAGGTAGGGCCACGCAGAAGGGACTGGTTCAGGTTCTGGACATGGTACTGGAAGGAGCAGTTGAATACAATACGGTTCTTTCCGTTGTGACTCAGCATGTGGTGGAGGATGTACCATGCCTTCGGTGAGCACATCGGGGCTTTCTTGACGGCGCCAGCTTGGATGAGCTTCTGTATCTCATTCTTATAAGCCTGGGCTCGATCTGGGTCTTTCTCAAGACGTCTCTCTGTGCTTCGCAGACTTGGCATGACTGACTCCTTTGGGGCTTGAAAGGAGGACATATTCCCTTTGCGGAGCAGAGGGGTGGCATAGCGTAGTACTCCTTCGACCTCCATGCGGACAGTCTTGTCCTTGAGCATCTCCACCTCCTCATGGTCCTGCTTTGAACACGTAACTTCCTTCTCGCTCCTATATGGTAGGGTGTCAACCTGCCAGAGCCTCTCAACATGTTGGCACATGTCCACAAGCCAAGTAAACTCTAAACAGCTTCCACAACACAGTGGCTGACCGCTCCAGTAGAACTCAATATTTCGATTGCCATCATTATACTGTCCCTTCAGTTGGACCAGTGTGGTCTCTAAGATCATCCACTTGCGTCGCTGTCGTGGGGGTGCATCGCCTCTCTCTGCCAGCATGATGCTTTCTTCAGTCAGAGTCTGGCAGTCTTTCAGGTGACGGATGAATAGCCACAGAGAGGGATGGCACACTTGCACTGCATCATTCATTGTCCGGTGGTAAACTAGAATTAAACAATTATAGAAAGACCAAACATTAAAATGACTTGCACACAGACATATTGCAACAGCACACATTCAACATGGTCATTTTGCAATTACTCACATTCAACATGGTTGTTCGTTCTTTGGTTCATGTCCCTCTGAAAGACATTCCACATAACTGGTGGAAAGGTGGATCCAGGGCGGATGTATGTGTTCCTCATGTAAGTGATGAACTCTTCCATTGCAGCGTAGTGTCTCACAAGACGTCTACAGCATCTGCCATTGACAAGTGTGTTAAAGTTCATCTGAACCAGAGCAAGCGGTAGGTAACCCAGTGCCATGAGTTTGCGGATGACCCGAGTAAGGGTGCGGTCTTGGTGGTAGGGAACAGCCAATCTGAGCTCTTGGAGCTTCCTCCACAGTGATTGGTTGAAATGAAAATAACAACCTCCAACAGTGGCTTGAGGGAACTCCGTTTCCAGTGCTGTCTTCAGGGCATTTTCAAAGTCGCAGATGACAAGTTGAGGGCGCCAATTGTGATGGATTACTTGTCGGATGGCCACTTTGACAGCTTGGAGTACTTGCCTGTAGTGTCCAATGGTTCTCTGCTCCATAAGCACATGAACAAGAGGCAGTACAAAGCCATGATGGTTTCCCAATATGGTAAAACACTGTCTGTATGGTCGAGGGCAACTCCTAAATGTGGCATCCATGTAAGTTGTTCTGCATTGTTGCAGCAGGGTCAGATTCTCATTTGTTGCAAACACGAGTATGCCCCAATCATTGTCAGCATGTAGCAAAAAAAGGTCTTCGGCCCATGTTTGGGCCCACTTCATCCACAGTGGCTGGGATCTCTGGCATTGCCTCAGACCTGGCTCTCTGCATTGCTGTACGGATTGACTGAAACGCCGGTATTGGTGGTCTATCGCCTTCTCCTTGGACTGCCCGACGATGTCGCACAAATTCTGCATTGTAAACTCGTTTCACTGGCACCGTTGGATCCTGCCTCACTTGAGCCACAACATCTTGTCGGAATTGAGCTCTGCTGACCATGGCTTCATCCTGGGGGTGGGTATGGTCCTCCTCATGGAACCCAATCACTCTGATAACTGGATCGTCATCCTCTTCATTCAGCAGGTTTGTGTACACCTTTGCTCTGCAGTTCAGGCGCCAGCAACGCCAATTAATCTTTTCACCTCTTGTTTCATGTCGGTGGAAACGGAAGTTCTGAACTAAAACCTTTCCTCCACGGTTTCCAGGGATCAAGCTTCTATGAAAAACAGCCATTTGGGCAAACACTGTGGACAAGGGGGTCGGTCCTGTCTGCTATGCTCTTCACCAAATATTGTGGAAAAAAATGACTCATTCATTTACTATAAAGTGCTTCCAAAAAATCTTTAAGGAAGGAACACAAGACCTAATTTTGAAAATGTCCTAGAAATGTGGGAACATAGGGCTGTGGGAACATAGGGCCTATTTTTCAAAATTTTCAGTGAAAAAAAAATCCTTAGAAATGTGGGAACAAAGGGCTGTGGGAACATAGGGCTGTGGGCACATAGGGCTGACCCCGTCATGATAATGGACGATCACTGGGATGACTTTCAGCAGAACACGACATCCCTCCGCTGGTCTGTCTAGGTAGAGTACTTCTGCGGTGGTACTCATTAAGCAGCTCTCCTCTTTGGCTACGTTGGGGGCTGTCTCCATAGATGGCCTGGTGTTCACCTCATGGAGGACTTGTAGGTGCTTCCTTTGACACAGGCTGCAGAGTTTCCCAAGGCGACTGTCAGGTTTGGCATATTGTCTGTCCTTCACCCCTTTTGCTGTGTCCTTTGGCTCAAAGTCCTGACACAACGACTCAAATCTGAGCCACTCTGAAAAGTCATATAAGCTGAAGATGGCTCCTGGCTGACGTAGCATTGTGCGACGGAAGTCTGAACGTTGCTCTGGAGGTAGCTTACTCAGCAGCCGGGCGACATGTGACCCACACCTCAGCTCAACGTCTCCCTCTGGACCTAAGGTCTTTAACATGCCGACTAATGATTGCACCTGCAAGGCAATGCTCTGGAAGGCTATAGTGTCACCACATCGCACATCAGGTCCAGGACACTGGCTATTCTTTTGAGGGCGATTTGGTGAGGCTGACCAAATTTCTCATTAAGTGCTGACATTGTGTCAGTATATGGGGTTAGTGAGTACAGGTAGGAATCAGCAATCAACTTGGCATCTTCTAATTTAAAATGGTCCACCAGGATATGGTATTTGAATAGTACAATCACGTGGTAGCAGGTTTTCCAACGCGATTTTAAGCCTGGTGAACTCTCTGGGGCCAAGTTTGGGATCGTTGGCCTTGGGCCCCGGTAGGTTTGCTCTGACACCACAGTATGGCTGAAGAGAGGCTGCACAGGGGGTGCTGGCTGTGACCTCTGCCTCTGAATGGGAGGTGGTGGCGGAGCTGGTGGGTAGGCCTGTTCGTACTGCACTGGTGCCCTTTGAGGTCCGTTGAATGCAGGATAGCTTGGAGCGTGGGGCCGCAAAGGCTGAGGGGTCAGGCCTACAACTTGCTGGTGCTGGGTTGTGACTGACTGACGTGGAGGAGGCTGTATGTCATACAGGCAGTCATCCAACCGTGGGATTCTCCTCACTGCTGGGGTGGAATGTAGTAGGTTGCAGTCAGTAAGTCCTGCTGGTGGAGCTAGGTGTGAGTCGGCAGCTTTATCTTGCTCTTGTAGGTGAAGCCATCTCATTTGCTGGTGTACGCCCTCTACTACATGCTGGCTCTGGATTTGCTCCTCCTCTGGTGCTGCACTTAGCCAGGGTGGGGGCGCTTGCCACTCCTCTTACTAAGTATCCATTGGTTCCCTACTGGCTCTAGGCTGGGTAGCTATGGAGTAGCTGGGGCCCAGTATGGGGCTTGGAAGTAGAGCGCGGCTTGTATGACCAGAGGAAGGAGTATGGTTATTAGATGAACTAGCATTTTGAGACTGACGATATCGGGAAGAAACCATAAACTCCCTCATGTCAGCTCGTAGCTCATGCAGCTCTACTAGGTCGGCCTGCATGGTTTGCTGTGATTGGAGTAACCTTGCGTTCTCCCTCTGGATTGCCCGTAGTTCCTCCTGGAGCCCATTGGGTTGTTCTCGCCTCGTTGCGTATGCTGGGAAGTGTTCTCTAGAACCTTCCACATGCACTCTCTCCTTGAGAAGGTGTGGGTCTAGCTGAAGGACCTCATAATGAGCAGCATCCCTCTGAACCTGGGGGCTGGCGAGACGAGCATATGGAGAGGTGAGGGGTGTCGTCCTGGCAAATCCCTCTTGTTGAGATGGCCACTCTATTTCAGGCCGGTCAGTATGTTGGAACGTGGGGGGTGGGTAACTATGTTGACAGCCAGCGTAACCCGCCTCATAGTCCTTAAGATGAACTGGCGGGCGTGTCTGGCGCCTAGGTCTAGCTCCAAGAGACCAGATGTCCTTTGAATATTCCATTTTGTCTGGGATAAATGCCGCTCTCCAAATGTTCTGAGAGCTTTGTATATTAGGGCTCGTTTATGCTGAGCAGCATCCACTCCCGGGTTGTCAATCAAAACACCAATAGAATAAAATCCACACGGACAGCAGGAGAAAGTTGACGGTGTTTATCGGTTTCTTGCGATAATAATAATAATAGTTGTGGTTCTGTAACAACAAATACAGTAAATAAATAAACACTACGGACAAACACTAGCCCCACTGATGTCTATAATATAAATATAAAGTATA
>OOFG01001138.1:0-14740 GCA_900323295.1 Molva molva | reverse complement strand
GGGTAGTTGCAATCTGAACCTCACCACTAGATGCCACTAAATCCTAAACACTACACCTTTAAGATAAAGTATTATATGTAATATAATACGTAACTGAGCGTTTAAAATGAGTTCTGAAGTCCAAATTCACAATATTGGAGAGTTGTCTCCGTCCGCCTCTTCCTCCCCAGACTTGAACCTCACGCGGGTTGCCAGGTTGAGGACACTGAACAAACACGAGCGCAAGAAGAGCTGAGTGGAACATTATATTTTGAGATGAGTGCAATCGACGAGGAGTCCTACACTGTAAATGGATCAGCTAATGTATACATTTGCAAATTATTTATTGTTGCAAATTTTAAACCAGCTCATGTCGATTTTTCTAAGTCTATCAATGTTAGGTAGATGCATGACTGGCTATGTTTACAGTCACAGAGACATAATATGATATTAGCTGAAGCTAAATACTTACCTGTTCAGGAGAAAGTTTGCCAACTCGGAATCTGACGTGTCGAAATGGGCAGTGGGCTGGGGCAACTCGGAGAATAGTGAATCGCACAGGCCAAAACAAAAACAGACATTCAGACTCGGAATGGAAATTTCAGAGAACAAACTGGCTGTAGCATTTATGTCATAGAAGCCAGTGTTTCAATTTAGCATATTTCCTTATCATGTTCATTTTATCACTTAGTACAGTAAATGTCTTACATATAGCTCCTTTAAGTTAAGTTCTTATACTACAGGTATTAAGTATAACTAAGTAGTCTAAAATAGTTGATTTTTATTCCGAATATTACAATGTCTCATTTTAACTTGAAGAAAAAAAACCAACGTCAAAAATAATAAGGTGATGACATATATGCATAATGCCAATGACCGTATCAGAGAGATTCAACAAATCTTTTAAAACACAGATTTGTATTTTATTGATAGGGCCTACATGTAGTATTGTATTTTCTTCCAGTTATTCATTCATTTTACCGCTTTAATTCTGAGGTAGCTATTTTGCTACGTCACATCTGAGCTTTTACTTTGAAGAATACCGGGTACGAATCCACATGTTTGGGAAGTTCACGTCATCTTCACAGTTGCGTTTCTAATGTCATGTTTGTTGTCGGAGTTCACTCCTTTTCTGGAATTCTTGATCGACTAACTTGTAAGTACCTGCATTTCAAATTGTTGTGTTATGGTGCTGCATTGTTTGACAACTAGGAAGACAAAGGGTTCATTTTCAGGATAGTTTCGTCTACAGTATTTGCTCATTTTATCTTACAGTAGGTTAGTAGGCTGTGTTTGTGAAAGGTATGCCAATATGTCCTTTGTTACTTTGTCACCATGTACAAAACATCCCCTAAAGTAAATGAAACAACATGAAAATAAAGCAATATATAATTTGTTGAATTATGAGACTGCAAGCATACATTCACGTGCCAAATGGTGAGTTGGCACAGTAAGACACTTTTGGGAGTTCCCTTTTTGCTCCAAAGAACTCTCGTTTCCTTTTTTGGTGCTAACTTCCTCATACTTCACGTTTTCCTTCAGAATGTGAAACCTTTTTTCAAATGCTTCTCATTTATGGCATTTTTGAAAATATCCAACTATTAATGCAAAGGGGTTTAAAAAGAAAGTGAACAACAACAATAACATTATTATAACACATTATACGTTTAAGATATGAGTCATTTCAGTATCTGCACAGATGTGTTAATATGATATGTTTTATAAGAAGCAGATCCTTGTGGAGATGGAGGATGCATACAATGGACTCTACAGGGAGTTTGTTCACCTCAGATCAATATGCATACGACAAGCAGCTCTGTTGCAGAAACTGTCAAGGGAACTACACAAACAACAAGGTTCAAATGGTAAATGTTGTAAACATGTATATACATTAAATTCAGGTGGAGATGCCCAAACATGACAGTAGGGCTCATAACTTCCCTTGTTAATTACCCTAGCGATTTATTTTAATTGTCAACTTATCCTAATTCATTTAGGATAACAACTTATCCTAATTCATTTTCATTTAAGCTTTTCATTTAAGAAGGATCTGAAACCTTATAACAGCTGAACCTATGATAAGTAAATGTGTGTATCGTTACTTAAATGGCTAAAATGATTATAAAATTGAAATTGTACTTGAAAATTGTACTTTTCTTGTAGGGTATTTGGATAAAGATGGGAGCTTCAGTGGCATGGCGTCCATCCCGGTTCAGTGTAGCCAAGGGAGCGCTGCACATATCCAGGACAGTATTACCCCGCTAGTAGCGACCAATCAGGATGCTTCACCACACACTGACGTTGGCCATCCCCGCACTGCAGGTGTGACCACATTCTCTGCGCTCCTTGTTGAAGATATGGGGAAACTTGGTCTGAATGTGCCCCATCAAAGACAAACGGATAAAGAAGGAGAAAGTCCCCAACCCGCATCTCCGGCCTCGAGGTCTCCGGCCCTCAGTACATCTGGTTTCTACCAAGCCCATCAGAGAGGAGAGAGTAAAGTAACGCAGCCGTATGGGGTAGGAGTCCTGCTGTTTTCTTTCTGACCTTTGATCTCGTCACTTTTGGGGGGCCTGATAGTCTGGTGGTTATGGTATTAGAGTAGCAGCCGAAAGGTTCTGTGTTCGAAACCCCATCGCCAGTCTTCCTGTAGGCGTCCTTTAGCAAGATGCAAAGACCTTATCTGCTCATTAATGACGTGTATCTGGAAAAAATTAATGTCACTGCTTCCTTTGGATAAATGCATCCGCTAAAATTTAAAAAAGAAAAGAAAAATACTAAATCTGTAATATCATGAGTAGATTCTGCCTCAGTGACTGTGTGTGTCTTATGTGTGGTGCTCTGCCTCTCAGACGGCAAGTCAGCTGGCTTGGGCTTACAACCCCCTCCTGGACAGCGAGGTGCTGAGCTCCAGCAACGGGGCGTTCATGTCCGAAATGGAGCTGCAGTCCCAGGTGTGTGAGTTCTGCCAGGCCATTTTCCCCGGACACACGGCCACCCGGGGAGAGTTCCTGCGACACCTCCACACGCACATCACCTAGCAAACACACAACTTCATCCTGTTCTATGATGATGCCTTAAAGAGAGATTACTTTTAGTTTTTTTTTCTGTACATTAAGAAATAGCTAGCTCGAAATGAACGCTGTTTTGTGGTTGTTTATTCTCGGTTTCAATTTTTTTCAGAATTACTCAAATTTGATTATATGTTTTTTGATTGTTCTCAGCCACACTTGTGAAAGTTTAGACTCCACTTTCGATAAAAGTGTAGCCTGATAAATGACCTGATGATCTGAATAATGTCGTACTAAATATGTAGATCAAATCATTTATGTTTGTTTATATTGTTAGCTCTGTGCACTAGAAAGTGCTGAGGATTATTTCGATTAGCTTTGGTTTTGCAAACGCGGACTGCTTTGATTGGGAACAATGATCCTTTAACCTCTGAAACCATTGTTGACTGTTTTACATGTGAAGTTTTTCGATTCTATCTCTGGGTTTTTTTCTACTTCCGGTTCCTGTAGTTTTGTATTTAAAGTGATGATGAAATGAAACAACCCTGAAATAATTACCATGGAACATCAATCCAAAAACAAATCCCCCAAAATGTTATTGTAGCATTCTGTTTTAAACACTGCCATGCAGAACAATCTTTGTTGCCTACCCAACAGAGGAGGGCTATGTGTGAAATAGCGCTGAGTGGATCTGAGTGCTGACATCACTACTAAAGGTGAGTCATGCAAGCCTCGTCTGTACAGAACTAACTGTTCCGCACGGAAATGGAAAGAAAAAAACGCAAAACAAGACAGTGTTACTGGCTGTGTGACGCAAGCTATAAATTACTAACACACCATCAGTTATAGAAAATGTAATTACATAATTCCTCAAATACTAAACATTTATGAAAATATGACTTGAAAAATTACAAAAACAATTCTTAATTAAACAATAAAATAACGTTTATTGAGATTTAATAAAATAAATAATCTGTTTTTCAACATGAGGGTGGTGACAATAGTGAAAGAGAACCTGCAGTTAAATTGAATCCTATACATCACTGGCCTACCTGTCTTATTGTGTAAATACCATGTAGATATAATGGACTATGCATTTCCAAACATGGGCCTTCCCACTATTTCTATAAATATGAAAGATAACAACAAAACATTAGCATATTCATATCTAATGTAGTGAAGGGTCAGTTGTGTCGGAAATTAAGCACCGTTTGATCATCTTTTGACCCCAAGTTGAGTGTGTGTGGGATTGTTCATCATCATTTAATGTTGTTTTGATGGGTTTTCGATCCAAGAGGAAATCTTGAGGATGTTAACGTTTATGTCAAGGAGTCACCACTCAAAAGGCCACTCATTCAAACCTCCAGATCCCAGCTGGTAAACACTGCACTGCACTCGTCTCTACTCCCTCTAGTTTTATAAGATTCAAACTTGTAGGTGGCAATAAGAAAACGGAGCAGAGTGGTGGGCGAGTGGTGGGAGAGTAGGGGTGTGAGTGGGTGGTCTTTTGGGTTAGTGGGGGTGACTTGATGACATAGGCAAACCTCTGCTATCTGAAAATGTTTCCACCTAAAATTTAAGAAAATGTTTTTCTTTTGCAAGATTTCAACATGGATAGTGTGTCATTATAAGACCACAGTAATGAACAAATCAATGATATTCAATTAAAAGGAAAGCTTGTTCCATATTTCATCTTCAATAAATAAATATGGCCCCATCATTTTCGTGTTACAGTTGT
The DNA here is from genome assembly GCA_900323295.1 of Molva molva. Taxonomy (NCBI): domain Eukaryota; kingdom Metazoa; phylum Chordata; class Actinopteri; order Gadiformes; family Lotidae; genus Molva; species Molva molva. The sequence goes on along the minus strand of OOFG01001138.1, from coordinate 10,012 downwards.
ATTGTAGTTTGACTTATTCTAACAACCTGTATATCAAAGAAACACACACAAAAACTTTGCGAAGTAATGATTATTTCAAAGATATCAGTGACTGACTTAAATTATACTGTTAAGATTTCTTTAGAGGGGCGTGAAAGTGGGAAGAGTGTGACAAACACATTACTTTTACAGCTTGGCATCACACACATATTGTCTCAGTACTCAAATAACTGAAGGATGTTTAATCTGAATGTAATTTCTTTATAAATTATAAATCATCTCAGGGTTCATGAGTTGATGTGAAATCCACAAGATAGCAGACAACAGCTACGGTATATATTCCATGTTGAATAACTTCTATTGTTTAAGCAAATATTTCAGAAGCTCTCCCCTAGCTCTCTAATATCTACATTGCGTTACATCATCAACACTTCCTATTACAATTTAAATCATACATTTGTGTATGATTTCGTTTGGTTAGAGGGCAGCAGAGGACAATTTTTCAAATATTGTATGTTGATATGTTAAAAATGCTGATAGATATTTTAGACAAATTACATTTTTTTTCCCACGTCATTCAAATAACCCTGCCCACTGACTCAGTGATCCCATCCAGTTCATTACAGACTAATGGAAACTCGAATGTCCATTTAGTGTGGTTTTGGGCACCCATGGCTTTCTATTACATACCCAGACTTGCCATCCTAATGCTGAGGAGCCATCAATCAAGACAGGGTTTAGGTATTTATAATATGGATTTCTTCCCCATAACACCCATTTTTGTCGCTTTTCTAGTAATTGATGTGAGAACTTAAACCTGCTCAGTTACAGTCCATATAGTACATGATGTGTTGAAGTTGAGATGGAGGTCTGTACATACGATGTAGTTTACCCCTGGGGATTTTTCATTTCCCTCTGTGGTCAAAATCCTCCTTTGTGATGATGGGGCTCCTGCTCCTACATGCTATTGCACTCCCCCTCTCTTCTTTACTCTCGTAATCTGTGGAAAACAAATAAAACAAAAGTTGCGTAAATAAACATCCTGTCTGTGATATGAATATAGATAAAGATAGACAATAACTCCGTTTATCATTGCCATTATGATAGCCTGTTAGAGGTCAGTGAAGTATAAATACTCACTATAAGGCAGTTTAGTTCTGCAGTGTTGCGTTTACTAAAGTATATTTTATTGTAACTGCATATACTTCTGCTTGCAAGATTTTCATGTTTTTGATTTTTGGAGTATTTCATTTTCTTATCGGACTCCTGGTGTGTTTCGCAGTGGTTTATAGCATCAGACAACAAACAACTGACCATCAATACCAGTGTCCAGTAATACTGTCATTATATTTTCTGGAAGATGAATTCTGAAAGATCACATCTGAGAGGCAATAAGCGGCATCAAACAACCACAATGGGTGAGAAAAACAACAAGACCGAGTGAGGGAGACCAACGTCAGAGATGAAACATATGTCATTTTTATTATTTCCACACTTTACTCAGAGGGGGATGTGTGTATGAGATGTATAAAAAAGGACTGTGCCATTTCCCTGCCCACAAGTTTTATTTTTGAACACTGTCGCTTGGTGAGTCAATGCAACGCCCCTCCAATTACCTCCCACTCCTTCGCCCCCACGCCCAATCGCTCCCGCCCTCCAGCCCACGCACCTAAAAGTCTGACGTCAGATGCTGCTACTGGGGGGGGGGCAGGGAGATCTGAACGCCCACAGAGTGCTTCCTATCCCCACCTCCTCCTCCTCATGCCTTTTGTTTGCTTCTTGCTGCTTTTCTTTTCTTTCTCTCTGTTTCCTGCTGCCTCAGCCCAGCAGTGCTGAGCCCTTCTAAATCTCTCACATACCTCTGATGAATACAATTGGGGGAAACACTGTTAATAATAACAACAATTTTTTTTTTATATGATGATGGTGACGTTGTGTTAGATTCTAGCACATGACAGTGTTACACATTTGTCTATGTCATCTCTCTTTCTCTCTCTGTCTCTCTCTCTCTCTCCGTCTCCTTCTGTTTCCCCTCCTAACTGCAATCCTCTCTAATTTGCAGTCTAGTGAAGTTCAGCTGTGCATAGTGGGAGGCGTCACCTTAGAGATTATATGACTCACTGTTGTTCAAACTGTAGATCCATAAAACATTCATTGTTTGGGGATCTCTGTCTGCGTCGTTCGGTTCATCGAATAAATTCCTATTTTCTTCCTCTTTACATTTAAAAACCAAACATGTGGCTCAGTAAAAAAAGAAAGAAAGAAAGGTCATGTGCAAAAATAGCCTGATCTAATATCAGTAAATATAAAATGGTGAAAAAAATATTTCATTTTGAAAATTCACCTGTTGAATGAGTCCCTTCTGACCCTAGGCTGATCCTGCCATCTCGGCCATGTGACACCATCCTAGCCAATCGCAGCCCTTCATCCATAAGTGTTTGCTGTATGAGATGGCGACTCCAGTTGACCGGGTTAGAAGTGTCTGTTGGAGGGGGTGGGGAAGAGGGCAGGGGGATGGAGATTGGTTGCACTGTAACCAATTATGTCTAGTTGGACAGACAGATGTGTGTGTGTGTACTGCGTGGGAACCCCTCCACAGCGGTAACCCTTCTTTTCTTTTTTTACGATAATCAGTGGTTTCATACAATCAGACATTGACATTTAAAGAAACATAAAACATGTCTGGGGATGACAGATGATCTGTAGAAGGGGACAGGTTAGAGATAAAAAAAAAAAAGTGTCAAAACTACCCAAAGAGCAATACAAAGAGAAATACTTGATATTATAGGGCTAATCTGGAGAGACTACCTTGGGTTACAGTGTCCAGGCTTTCAGTAGACACACTGTCGTCATCCGCCCTCTGGGTCGTAACCTCTGACCCCTCCACCCCAACCAGCGAAGACACGCTTTCTGGCACAATGACCTGGACATCACATCACATCCGCACAAGAGGAACATAGAGTTCTAATGAACAGTTTTACGTCGCTTGCGAAAGGATGTTGTGATGATCGGTCTGATTATGTGGCAGCCACATCTACCCATTAATTCATCATTTTAACCCACACATTCAAACCAAACTAATTGGCCAGTTATAATTGTGCTTTGATAACTCACCTCATGTTTCACCCTCTTTTGCGATAGGAAATTATTGTCATCTGTAATTGTCCTTTGAATAGAATCAAAGAATAAGATGAGATAAGATAAACATAATGAAAACAAAAATATAGCCCAGATCACCAGCAAATTGTATGTTTATTTTTGTATTTTTTGCACAGTAGATTTCCTTTTTATCAGAGCCAGTTCAATCAAGATATGTTTTGTTTAAATTGCCATTCAAGGTATGGTACCATATTTACATGTAAAAATCACCTGAGTTTAATGTATGAGGAATGTCCTTACATAACCAGATCCGGTTCATAGTAATTGTTACATTAGTACAACATTAGATCCGATAATGCCATAATCTGGAATGTGCACGATTCATTCCCATATTACTTACTCGCCATTCCCGTGTTTAATTTAGTATAGAAAAACAATGAGATTTAAGACACAAACAAATCTGGATATGGACTGAACATCCAACTGTGGAGCAGAATGATTGGTTCCATGTTTTCAGTGATCTTACCGAGCATGTTTTAATGTTGATGTGTAGGCACACTTCCTTGCCACCTGCCGAGCCAAAGAAAAGAGTTCGACACGTCTCAGCAAAAGGGCATTGTCTCTCATACAGAACTGGGCAGCAGCTTCATTGATGATCAACTGAGGGGAGAGAACACTAAGTAAAGGGAGCCATCTTTAAATTGATTTACACAAATACTGCAGCCCTACCCGCTAGTCAAATGAATCCTTTCACATTTCTAACGAGAAATATAAAGAAGAAGTCCAACACTTTAGTTTTTGTGTCTTTGGTTTGATGCCCTTACCTCATGATGCGTGAGTTGCTTTCCTTCCCTCCGCTTTGAGTCAAACCTCCCGTAAATCAGGCTGTACTTCCTGATCTCCTCTTCCTTGTTCCCATCTTGCGGCCCCATCTTGAATATGTGACCCACGGTTTTCGCCATCTTCTTGTTCATCCTCAGCAGAGTCTTCACCTCTCCTGGCTCTGATCTGGGCAGCGTCCTCAGGAGCCTCTCCACACTTTCCCCCACTGCCTTGGCGGTCTCCCCGTCCAGCTGCCCCCCGGGCCAGGCCGAGAGGGTCCCGGGGGGGAAAGACGTGGAAGACCCCGGGGGCGTGGAAGGACCCGCCGGGCAGGACGGGTGCAGTGGCGGGCTGGGGGAGCCGTCCTCCGCCGTGCAGTTCCCGTCCGGCTCAGGGTTGAGCCAGTGGTGGTCCATGGGGGACAGTTTATCCCTGTAGTGCGCATCGGGGGGCTGGGGGGACGCTTGAGAGCAAGGGCTCCTGGGGCTCCCGCTGTGCATCGGCGTGAGACACGCCCTGTCCTCCCTCTCGCAGGGTGAGCCCGGCTGGCCGTTGCTAACAGACTTCCTGGGCCCCCCCTGCGATCCGGCGGAGCCCGTTCCCTCCACTTTGAACAGCGGAATCCCGCAGGGAGCGATGTTGGAGACGGGCTGGTTGAAGAGCGCTGGATTGGCCGCCCAGTCACGGAGCGCCTTCTGTAGCCTACGCACATGCAGTGGCTTCGTGGCCATGCCAACTAGTGCCATGATCTCCAAGAATTCTTCCTCCGCCGCCTCACAGAGCTGCTGCACGTCATCGCCACCTTGCTGGATGAAGGTGTCGTAATAGGCCAGTAAGTTGGCTCGCTGCAGCACCCGATAGAGCTGTAACTCCCCAAGTGTGCGTGGCAAAGACATGGCGCTGTACCTATAGCAAGTAGGGCCAAGAAACACAGGAGGGAGAAGAAAAGGGAGCTATGATGAAATAGTGATAAACAACTAATGCATCATAATAAAGAAGAAGTCATTGTGGTAATCTAATGTTTGTATTTAATTTACTTTATAGCTTAAGAGTCAAATGGTAAATGTGACAGTACCCAACAATGGGATGGGTCAGAGAGTAGTACACTTACACCAGTTCTCAAGGACTTTCAGCTAAAGCAAAAAGCCATAAGGTTGTAACATAGTATATAGGTCCTACTGTATGATCATTTTTAATGCAAATAATGAATACCTTAGAGTCAACACAATATCTCATCATTCATTATAACTACCATGGCTTTCCTAGTGAACAACCCTGTAATTATAACATTTACGTGCACACACAAACACACCCCTCTTTACGAGCCTCTCATTTGTGATTGAGCATGGCTCAAAGGAAGAATTGGAAAAGTGTGACGAGTGGCGATGTGGCAATGTTGCAACATTGCTACATAAATGAATGACTGCTATTCTATAAATGCAAGGTAAGCATGTTTACATTTTCTGATCCACTGGCTGTCAGTGCTATAATATTTATAAGTGCGATAGCTATAATAGATGTGCAAATAATAGATTGCATTAAATGCAGGTGATCTGGTAGTGTGTGAGTGTGTGTGTGTCTGTGTGTTCGTGTGTGGTGGTAGTAGTCACTGAGGTGATTTTGTAATAAAACTGATTGGCTTAAGTGACACGGGTTTAAGTCCACACCTTGGTTTCATCACTTCACCGGCGTGATTGAATGGCTAGATAATAGTGAGGCGTGCATCGCCCTACATGACTGAACATATCACGGAGCCAATGTTGTCATCAGTGGAATATAAATGGTAACTTGTTATCAGTACTGGTTTAATGACTATAAGCTGTTGTATGAACGAGCTTCAGCTTGTTATTATTTGGGAGGTGCAGTGTTTGTGTTAAATGATAATTGAGTAGTTGATCATTAGTGAACTGCACTTATCTTTTTCTCTACATTTGATATTGATAAGTAGAACTTCTTGTGGCGCTATTACGCTAATATAACTTTTATTACATATCTGCTGCATCGTCCTTGACATCCTATACGTCTATATGGAACCTATTGTACATTAGTAGCATGCACATAACTCAGTGTATCCACTACGAGTAGATTAGACATCGTGGTGAATTCAACGATCGTCAACATTTTACATTTAAACTAGCGTACTTAATTATTGAAATGACCTATTTCAGCTTCTGGTACACTACTCTTATGTTTGACAACTTTTCCTATTGGGAATTGAGAAATTTGGAGGTTTCAGCCTAGCCAAGTTAATGCGTTCTAATGCTTTCTCTTTATCTTTTGTACAATTCCTTAGCCCAGACGACCGAACTGAAATAAAGCCTACAGCTGTATTTGTATCGAAAAAGAAAGAAGAACATAATTTCACTTACCTTCTTCTGATCAAGCAGATTAATTCAGCAGGGATGCAGTTCAACAACTGCTTAATTTCACTATAGTTTACCAGTGTGTACGAGCTTCGCATCAAAAAGAAAACCAAATCTTGATTGCCAACTGTAACTCAAAGTGCAACGTTAGCCTATATGGGAGAAATCCTTTGTTATTTGAATTCAGATAAAAATCGTTTTTGTTTGAAGGCAAAACAGGACTAATCCCGAGCCAGATGTTGCGGAAACGCCCGGAAAGACATTCTATTTTCGCTTATCTTAAACCAATTTCTATCACGTTTGATATTGAGTGGCGTGCTCGTCAGCTAAGTCCCTGTGCTTATAGCAACTCGTCTTAATTCTTTGGCAGAAATCCTCCTCCGGCGCACCGTATTGGTTGCTGACTGCCTTTTTTTTGTACTGTTTGTGTGGGTGCAAGAATGATGGGGGCGGACTGCAGCACGCCATCTGACCGAAAAAGAGTTTTCCTCTCCCGGCAGAGGCGGCTTTCAAATTGGAGATGTAGGTGGAGACCGTAGTGGGGGGTTTAAAATACCAATTTTAACCCTTGCTTCTATGGAACACAAATCGCCATTATAGGCCTAGAATTTCGCCACTCAACCTAAATCCAATGTATATTCATCATAGGCCTATGTATATGACTACTGTACCTGTAAGACATGTGCCACGATAATATTTTGAGGCATTGATAACATTTTATTTTCCATCTGATTTCGTTGGAGATTCGCTGACGCAGTAAGGGGATCCCCGATATGATCGACAGTCCCTCCGCCCATCTAGTTCTCTGACTTACAACACTAGCCTACACGTTTGAAATGTTGCGCGCGGCACCAATGTGTTAATTTTGGTTGAATCTATAAATACAAATATGTTGTAAAGGATTGAGCCGCATACGATTAGGTACAATACAAATACATCCCAAAAGTTTGACGTGAGATATCAAATGTAGTTATTATGCCTTTTTATTAGCTATTACTCAATTGTGATCATTTTAGCCTAATTCATATTGGCAAGTTCACGTGCATGAATCCATATTTAATGATCAACATTGAACAGTAGATGGTGGTAATGTGCGTGTTACTGATTGAAGAAGCCAAAAAGAAGAAGCCAAACTCGAACGTCTACATGCATTGACATCCTCAATCCATAGAGGCGACAGAGAGCAGGTTCGACATGAACCGTAGAAGAAGACCTACGAATACGCCAATATATGTAGAAGAAGAAGTAAGGAAAGTAAGAGAAAACAACATGGGACAGTGACTTATAACAACCCATCAATCGCATGTATACTCCTCCAAGGTATCTATACCATCTAATGAACGAGAGTGCTGTGATGCATTTGCTAGATCCATTTAATTTCCTTTAGAAAATGACTGATATCGCCGATCAAACTCGCTAACCTCACAGGAAGGGGAAGCAATGCTATCGTAGCGTTAGCTAGTTCTTGGTTGTTTACAACTGGCATGCCAGTTTGTTCGACGAAGACGTTTAATGATAGCTTTATATGGTTATGTTTGCTGGAGAGACCACTGTGCTTCTCCGGGGATATCCAATCGTTCACCATCAAATGTACAACTGTCACACTTTGTTTAACACAACCATCTCTGCCAGGCTACTTTCTCTTCGGTACTACCTTGCTTCGCCTGGGCCAGCCGGGGCTGCTCTGCAAAGCTAGCTGTCGTTTGATTGAAGTGTCAGTTCACTCAATAACCATACATGGTGACCTATCATAATGACAGCTCTTTTATCTTTGCTTAAGTATTTGGACCTTTGCTCATAGTTGCGGAAGGCGTTTGTCTGACCTGAGTCGTTTATCCCGATCTGTCAAAAGGTCCAAAGCAAATGCAAGTCGTCTTAGTGGTTTGGTTAATGAATCCTCAAATTGAAATGGATGATTGTCGAATTGTCTTTCGGGTTTTAGTTATGAGATGCTTGCAGAACGGAAATTGCAATCAAGATTAAATGCTTCCGTTAACTTGAACTTGAGATGTAACTGTTGATCTTTGACAGTTTAAGAAAGATACATTTTCAATTTTCGAAAAAAACATTATTTATTGCGAACTGAACTATTTTGGATTGAGTTAACGTTTAATTTTTTCTTCTTGACTATCTGGACGTTTAGTTATGTATGTTATCTAATTACGCAGGTGAAAGAACATTCCTCAATGTTGACCTAATTTTTTTGTTGAGAATGTACAAGTGTATTGAGTGTACTAAATATAACTATCATTCCAGGACAAGGGCCAATGCGTGATGTGATTCTGATAATCCAGGAAAGACCTGACATCAAAACCTTGAAAGTGACAAACAAGGAAAATGGGGTTAACCTTGCCTTGGTTGTGCCTTACAAGAATTCGGAGAAGATATCGACTGAGAGTATGAATTTAGTCCATCGTCTTTGATGAGATTCCATTCAATCTACACCCGGATCGAAAGAGCAAAAGCCACTGGAGATGGCTTTATCTGAGAGGGAGATGGATGGCATTACTGAGACTGAGGAGGAGAGTCCCGATGGCCCCCTGCTCTCTGGTGGTCCCCCTTTAGTGACCAGTACTAACCACTGGGAGATCAGAGGAAGGGAGGAGGACCCCCATAGGGCACCCATTGTGGAGGTCATCACATCAGTTCTGGAATTCAATAACCCTCAGGACACCTCAAACCTAGCCATGCCTCAAGACTCAGGAACTGCTGAAGAAGAGAATGGCGGACATATAGAATTACACAGGGATGCAGACGATCAAGTCTTCAACATGTTAGGCCAACAAACGGGTGTGGATTATGCAGACACTCAGTGTATGGATGAAGAAGAAGAAGACGAAGAAGAAGAGGAAGATAGCCAAGGAGGAAGCCAAACTGAAAACCTAAAATCGCAACATATGAACGGCGAGGCCAGTGGGAGGAGCTCGCAGGGGGTGGGGAAGAGATGTAGGTCCAGGAACAGTGGCGGGGGGTCGGTTTCTGAACAAAGTAGCCACAGCTCGTCCAGTGCTCTATTCTTTTCTTCCATTCAAAAAGGTAGCGTTATGTCTGGGGGTAGTAGGCACAAACAGAACCGCAGGCGCAACCACCAGCACCAGCAGGGTCGCGGTCGCAGACACAGGGGTCAGGAGCTGGTGCTGGCCTTCAAGGAGCTGTTATCAGAGTCTCTGGGCACCTGGTGCCTCTCATGCATCCACATGGTGATTGAGCTCATCGTGGCGCTCACACACCATTGCGGGGTCGGTGTGGAGACCGGAGGGATGACCCTGTACAACGTTGGCCTCCAGCTGCTCGCCAAGGTCACGGACGTCCCCGGGATGAAGGCAGACGCTCTGCGGGTCCTGCAGGGAGCCAGAGGCACCGCTACACAACTCGTGGATAAGACCGTCAGGTCAGCCAGGTGGCTAAAGCAGGTGGCCACAACTAGTTTTGCACTCGTTTGTGCTATAGTACTGCTGGCTTCCCAGTGGGGAAAGAGTCTTCTGATCCGACTGGGCGGAGAGAGGGCAAACCGATGTTGGGCCGCATGCCAGGACTCCAGGCTCTGGAAGAGGGTGAACTCTTTGAGGGAGACAGTCAGAAGCTGGTTTAGGAGAAAAGGACGGGTACCCGTGTCCCTACCGGACTCCCCTGGTAAACTGGGGAAGACCCAGCCAGGCCAGGAGCTGGAGAGGCTGCTGGCCTTGGCTCAGGTACCAGAGGAGGAGCTCGACCCCTTCACTGTGCTCGGTGTGGAGGTCCACGCCTCT
>OOFG01001133.1:0-14200 GCA_900323295.1 Molva molva | reverse complement strand
GGGGGGGGGGGGGGAAGCAGTTTTCCCCAGCGCAAGGCCAGCGTACCGGTCATGTGCAGCTGGTGGAGGCGGTGGTAGACCAGCGCGGCGTCCCGGCTGCTCTTGCGCGCGTCCTCCTGCAGGGGGCGGTCGGACCGCAGGCCCCCAGCCTTGGCAGCCAGCCACCGGCCCACCCAGATGCGCTGGAGGCAGAGGCGAAGCAGGGCCCACAGGGACGCACAGGCCAGGTCAAGCTGGGAGGTGGGCAGGGGGCGGCCCAGTGCCTTCAGGCAGGTCCAAAGGTTCTGACTGGCCTGGGCAAAGTCTCCCTGGAGACGGAAGGAGAGAGAGAGAGAGAGACCAGAGGGTTACAGAGAGGAAGATCAGGTTATGAAGCCGGGGTTTATTTATGTTAAATGTTTGAACCACTGCCTACAGACGTCAAGGGTCGATTTTAAATATACCCAGAATTTAAAACACATAAAACGCAAAGATGCTGATAATGGAGTCAATATAATTGCATGTTTTGAGTCGGATTATACCGAGTAGGAAACCAAGGGATTGAACTTGTCATGATCACATGATCAGGCAGAAGGCCTACCTTAATGTTTTCATGTATAACTGACAAATCCATTCAGATGATCAATAATCAATATATCAGTTACAGGCAGGTCGTAGGCCTGCCTCAACGCCACCATTTCCAAGTGACCAAAACATTCTGATTATCAAATCAACCAATATATCAATGACTGTCTAGTTCCTACTACCTGTTAAATGTAAGCATTTACACCCAGTAAAATAAGAACCGCGCCTCACCCGAGCCAGGTCCAGATCGGCCTGCTTGCGGTGTCTCCAGAACAGGACCGAGGAGCCGGAGTGGGGTCTGGTGACGGGCTCCCCGTACACCAGCAGTCTGACCAGGACCACCGCCACTAGCACGCCGTTTAGCAACCACACCAGCAGCGTAGGCAGCATCCAGTCCATCACACCCCAAGAGTCCGCTAGGGAGCGAAACAAACATTACAACTTTAATAACGTCATGTGCCATCATCTGGTTCTCCTCATGGTGACATTAACGCAAAGAAATACACACACGCACACGCACACGCACACACACACACACACACACACACACACACACACACAGGGCTGACCACAAATCTTAGACATTTAGTCAACGTCGTCTTTAAATAGTTAAATCATCTTGTCAGGAAAATGATGTTTGTGTAACAGCGAGACATTCAATAGGAACCTGGGAGTGCTAAATGAGTGATACCACAGCATTGCTTGGCTTCTAGAAGTTTTTTTTTTTTTGTGGGGTTGGGGGATTTTAGTTGACCCTTTCTTCCCACTTAATTAATAGTATCCACTATATTAGTGGTTGCCAAGTAAAACGTTTTTAGGTCTGTACATTTATGCGACCCCAGCTTGCACCACATTCCGTGGTTAGTAGTAGTTCGCTCATGTTAAAAATCATTAGGCCGTGTTTGTGCCTACAGGTCCTTCAGGGGACCCTTCAAACATACACACGCATTTCATTTGAATTGTTAGGACTTGCACATCCAAACTTGTAGTTGTGGTGCATTAGAGAGCAGAAGTGCAAGGTTGAAGGTTGAACGTTGAAGATAACTCCAGCACTCACTCAGCAGCTTACTTTGCACAACCTTATTTGTTTGTTACGTTTCGGTCAATGACCTAAAACCGATCATTCTGACAAAGGTCTTTTCGACCTAAACGTATTTACATTTACAATTTACAATTAAATACATTTAATAAAAAAATGCACCATCAAATGTCTACAGCGTATACGTCAGCAATCTCTGGCAGCAATCTCTGGCAGCCACCCAATCTCACAATCAGTTGACCCCAAGTGGGAGCGCTGACAGGGGGGGCCACAGCACTACAACCTCTCTCTGGTTTCCTCCCAGGTGTCGGTAGCCTACCTGTCAGCCCAAGCATGTTCCTCCCGGTGCTGCGGGGCGAGCCACCCCCCACATCCCCAACACCACCGCCAGCTCCTGCCGAGCCACAGAGCAACGCTGCCAGGGGGTTGAGGGAGAGGAAGAGGAAGGTGAAGGCACACAGAGCCATGCGCGAGCGGTCCAGCATGCCCCCGACCCCGCCCCCCGCAGAAGAGGCATCCAGCGCACCGTTGAGTGGCTGAAGAGAGAGGGGAGAGAGGGGAGAGAGAGGAGAGAGAGAGGAGACAGGAGAGAGAGGAGAGAAAGGTGTGGTTACGACAGAGCAGGGGTGCAATCTATGGTTATTCTCATTGACAGTTAACCTATCAATTACTGTTTTGTGATTCAAATCGATTGTTTAGTCTACCAGTGACATAGGTCATGTTTTAAATCAAAATGTGTATAACGGAGGTATTTCGAAACGAGAGAGATGGTAGCATTTCTGAAGCTTTGAGTAGAACACGTATGGCATCTTTACTTAGTAAATTAGTAAAAACATGAAAATGTCATAATAATACAATTTGATTTGATTTATTTGTTACCAACTAGTCGATTCAGTACTACAACAACGGGGTAGCGTAGCCGCTACAAAATCATAACTGGCATGAGACCCTCAATAACAAATTGATGAGGATAAACACAAATTGTGATTTCTCCTCAGCACAAAGTATCTTATACAGACGTCAACTAAACGCAAGATGTAAGCCTGTACCACTGATGAGACATTACTACACATGTTACGTTGAGAGACCCTGGTCGTGTAAAGAGTGCTGTACCTTGGTGTCCTCCCCCATCGGGCTGTCAGGTTCCGAATCACTGCTACAGTGGGAGAAGGAGGTGGGAGAGCCAACGTCCGAGGCTGGAGGGGTGGGCAGCTCGCTCTTCACCTCGGGGCCGTCCACTTCCATGGCAACAATGTCTTTGAGAGACTCTGAAGATTTGGTGGCAGAGGTGGAATGGAGAAAACGGATTTGAAAAAACTGTTGCCTTCGATTAATATCAGTGGGATAATTCATAAAAAAAGATATATCAATAATGATCATTTGCAGCCATAACAAAAAAGTGAAGAAATAACAAGGAAGAAAGGTTTAAGGCTGAAGACTCACTGTTTTTCTGGGCGGCCATTTTCAAAGTAATGTTTTCCTGTTTGAGCTTCTGGTTAGTCTGCTGTATGTAGCGGATGTAATCGATCGCTTTTTTGAGTACAGCAGACTTGTTGAGCTGCATTGGAACGGGTAAAAAGAACACAAATCAGTAAGAAAAAGTTGAAACTGTCAAAGTGGTTCCCCACGGTGTACAACACCGGAAACATCCAATGTCTGTCTGATCGAGTCGAGTCAAACAACTTAATTCTTCAATTGTAGTCCCCCTCGGGCGCTCACGACTCACAGATAAAAGAGGCTTTCATCTCGTCAGACCGAGAAAAACCCCAAACCATTTATTTTTGTTAACAGCTGCATGTTAACAAAGGCGCTGTTTGAAACCCACTCCAGTGGACCGTACCTTGGCCTCGGTGCCGGCCACCAGGTCCTTCAGTTCCAGGATCTTGTCATTGATGGAGGAGCGGTAGCGCTTCTCGATGGCGTTGTGCGCCGTGCGCTTCTCCCCCTTGTGCGGCAGGCCCATGGGCTTGCTGTTGATGGTGATGCGGTTGATGGGCAGCTTCTCTCCGTCCATCATGATGGGCATCGTAGTCAGGATGGTGCCCCCGCTCATCAGGGCCTGCCGGGGGAAAGGAACGGTGGGGCCACGGGAGAGGGGGAACGTCAACAAGTGTCAGGTCAGCCTTTCTCTCTCATGTGATCATTAAAAAAAAGCAAAGATCACAGTTAAATCGAATATTCTCAATGCAACAGGAATGACTGCTGCTGCAGGCTGCTTCTAATGTAAGTGTAGGATTCAATGCGTATTACATTGGGAAAAAAGAAAGTGCAACATTTTAGACTAAAGGCACCGTAATATATGCAGGCTAAATAGTTCCCATTGCATGTCTATGTGATTATTATTATTATACTCTTATTGTAGCTAGGCTGTTGGAGCCAAAGAAGGAACCAAGCTCGATCCCATGTATCTGATTTCGTTTTGGATCAAAGTGTCTGCTTGGTTGAATGGAACACACAGTGACTCTACTAATTACACAGGAGACCAGCAGTGCGGTGCGGTGCAGTGTGGTGTGGTGTGCTGGTCTGACCTGCAGCGAGGTGCTCTGCACGGTGGCGGAGGTGGTGCCCAGGGAGGTGGGCGAGGACACGGTGGTGACGATGCAGGGGTCGTGCTTCAGGGTGGTCAGCAGCAGAGACTCTGCCTTGATGAACTGGGGCTGCAGCAGCACCTGGGGTCAGGATCACGCATGTCAATTCACCATGTAGTCCTTGAGTAGATGCTGGTATTTGATTCATGTCGTTAATGAGCAGGTAGGGGTAGGGGTGAGGTCGCTTTTGAGGACGCCTCACAAGCAGTGGCGGCGACCATAACGTGAAATCTAAGGCTACGTCCATATTTTTTGCAGTCTTTGGTGTAAAACGATGTTGTACTTGGGCAAAACATTAAGCAAATAAACTCCAACATCATGTAAATATACAGAAAAAGTATGTATATCGTTGTGGCAATATCAATCCATAGTGACATTTATGGTGCAATAGTGCAAAACGGTTCAAGCTGGTCCCCAAAAATACACACACAAACACAAAGACTCACACTCACGGGGACCTGCTGTACATGGGGTGCGATGGCCTGGACCGTGGTGCTCCCCGAGGTGGTCAGGAGAGAGGAGGTGGTGGTCAGCCCGTGGATGGATGTCTGGATGGTCATCGGTTGGATCGTGGCGTTGGAGGGCGACAGGGTCTGCACTGACTGGCTGACCCCCGCCTGAGTCACCGCTATGAATAAGAACAATAATGTGCAATAAGAACATGCGTAGGAACCAGCCATAACAAAAAAGGAGCATTTATAACAGTAAAAAGTACAATTATCTGTTGCAATTCATTATATGGACATAACCTGCATTCTAGCCATTTTACGAATAAATACACCAAACGGAAGAGTGAATAATACTTATATTTATACGAGGGGCCCTTTTTAAGCACTTTACTATTCTTGGATGACAAATTAGTAGTAGTCCTCTGAGTAGCTGCACCATTCCAATAGTCTGAACGCCATATAGTCCCACGGCATGGTAATAATGGTAATAGTATGGCTAAGATACAGACAACAGTGTTTACTTGTTCAGCTATTCATCGCTTATCAGCACTAGTTTGTGGCCAATCTGAAGGCAAGGCTAGTTAATGTGTATCTGAATCCACATTAACCTACAAAACCCACGTGGTTGAACTCACTGTTCATAAACGCAAGTTCTAGCATTCCACCAGAGTAGTGACGTATACGTATTTATATGCATGTGGGTCCATTACACACTAGGACATCTCTTCCCTTCCCTATCTGGGATAAAGAGTCTAGACCAGATTAGAACCAAGCCAGGCATTTGGAAGAGGTCATACTGGGAGAGTAATACTCTGTGTTCACTTAGATGGTGTTTTAGGTTAATGGTTGGTTTCTTTAAATCCATGTTAGCCCATCCTATCTTGATCCTATCCTCCAAACCTTTGCATAGTGTCATGTTTTGTGTCTCGTATTCCTGATATGCCCTTTTTAGCCATTTCTGAATGCCTGATATAGGGAGAGGAAAATCCTTCAAATAATGTGAATAAGGTGTATCCCTCTATTTATTGTTAGACTACCAGAAAATATGGAAGAATTGTATCTTCTAGTTTCAAAAAGTCATGAGGCTTGAGAGCATGCATGGGTCACATTTTTATGGGATTATTTTGTTTAAGTGTTATGTTGTATTTGGTATGAAATGAGATTATCAAATGCATTTTCAAAGACACCATGGAAACCAGACGGTGTGTTGTTGCAGGTACAATATTATGGCTTTGAAGTAGTCTAATCGCAACAGCTGCTGTGTCTGTTGCACCAACACACTTTGTTGTTTTATCCTACACCCTCTGGATGTTCCTACTCGTGTGTTGTCTAGTATTCTCCAAGTTCAAAAAAATCTCCCCAACAACACATGATGGTTACAGTTGCATCTGTCACTTGTGTGTTTTAACTAAACTTTTTTTTTTAAATCCCATTTCAAAAAGATTATACTGAAACATGCAGAGGGCTCCCTTTTAATAGAGGATTCAAAAAATAATAATAAAGGAATTTAGCTCCACATTGAATATCCCAGTTACCACAAGGCAGAACATTATATTTGACATGTGGGAACAAAGCCTTACTTATGTAGCCGTTCTGGTTGCTGTAGGTGATTCGGGCCTGAGGGGACAGAGCCTGGGCCTGGATTTGAGGCTGCACCTGGGACGGGGACTGTTTCTGCTGGGATGTTGGAGAGTTAAACAGGGCTTGGGGCGTCAAGCTCAACGCCGGGCTCTGTGTCGGCGAGCCAATTGGCGAAGTAAGCGACACCGCCACAGGGCTTAAAACGGGTGGGGACTGCTCCACTTTGGGCTGCATGTGCCCCTGAGCCTGCAGCGGGGAGGTGGCTGGCGGCTGCTGCCTGTGACTGGAGCTGGTCACCTGGGCTAGCGGAGACTGCTGGAAGGTGTGGGGCTGGAAGGCCTTGTCGGGACTGGAGGTGCTACGGGTGATGGGAGGCCCCAGCAGGGCGTCCAGGTGTGGGCTGCTGCTCAGGATGGAGGACGACGAAGAAGACGAGGAGGAGGAGGGAGAGCAGGAGAGAGGGAGGGTGGCGGTGGTAGTGGTCGGAGGAGGTGGTGCTAGAGCCACAGACGGGGTGAGGAGAGGGAGGTCCTGTATGCCGGGAGGACCAGAGTATGGAGGGGTGTCGAACAAGCCAGGGAACTCCATGTCCTGGTTGTTGATAAGCTGCAGCATGTCTAGGGGAAGATATACAACACATGTTTTTTTATTCACCCAGTAAGGAAAATGTACAGCACATTACCGCATTATTAGGGACACCGTCAAACTTCCTAATCTATTAATGTGCTAATGTTAACGTTTTAAACAAGAAACATATTGGGCACTCACCTCAGACAATGACCATATGACCAATGTCCATAATGCCATCATCATTGGCCAAAGGTCCATAACCTTATCACAAGGTGGGCTCTTAAATCGCAACTGGCTGAGATGCTGATTGATTAACAGGCCATTACTAATGATTTAAAAGTTGAAGTTGAACTGTGTAGTGTAATAGTTGATGCACGTTTATTGATATTCTTTGTAAGCTGGGTCTTAAAAGGGGGGGAGGGGGTCTGTCAAAAAAATATGAAATATAAAATTACTTTTATAGTTATTTTAAATATGAAATATTTAAAATAACTATATATCCTAATAAGTGTTGGATAATGCAGTTTAAATTTGAACTCCCACGAATTTTACTTTGACGTTGTTAACATGGTTATTGAGAAATAAGTCACCCAGCTCTAAATGTAGTACTACTGGAGTATTACTATGTATTGTATTCATGGTAAAAGTGTGTGTATGCACCAAGGGGATGAGGCCTGCATAGTGACATTCAAAATGAAACTGATCTTGAAAAGGTGTATGTTTAACATAGTACAAGAAGCGCAGGTTGGGAGCCAAATGCTTTATGGAATAGCTAGGACCTCACTGTAAAATGTGTGGTAATATGTGGCCATTAGAAATGACCAAACCACTGGTCTGCACAGCATCTTTGTGTCCGTAGTTTTTGACTCAATTACCACCAAAATAAGTACTGTATCCCTCTATAGTAATAAGAGATATATGGCATTTAAAGAGAGTCGTGCCCACGGAGGTATAATAAGAACGGCGTCGTGCACGGGGAAAACGGCAGCCTGGATTTGGAAACCAATGTTTTGGATGAGGTGATCGCGTCTAGCCAATCACAGCACGAATTGGACACTCACTATGCGGGGCAGCCCCCAAGACAGGGAAGAGAGCGAGCGCTTGTCTGTTGCGGGTTACTATCGAGCACGTAGACGCGGGTTACTCTCGGTCACATTTTGGGAGGAGAAAGTCTGACAGGTGCTGCAAGCATGCGTGCGTGTGTGTGTATTTGTGCGTGCATGTATACACGCACCCGTGAAAATGTTACACTTTAAGAATCAATCACGCTAACCAACTGCATGCTTCTCTCCAAAGTACTATTAAAATACCTTGGTTAACAATAGCCTTTAACTATAGAACAGCAACCTAAATACTTTATTTATTAAAGTTAGAAATTCTTGAGTAAGTAATATGCAAAAACATTCAGGGATTTTGATTACTAATCCCATTCATAAAGCCCCTATGTATAATGCACTGGTTATGTCGGTCAACTGGGGTGGTGTGAACCGGATAAGGAGGAATGAACCAGGGTAACCTCTTTCTCTGGCGATACCTGGGGGCGGGTTCCCAATGCAGACAGCCATATATCCCCTTGCTCGCTAGCATTGGCTAACAGCCATAACAGGAGCACGAAAATACCCTATAATGCTAACGTTACCAAAGCGACCTACACAACAAGCGATAGTACTAATGTATTACGTATTTTAACAGCAGGGTCTATCAAATGAATCAAAGTGTTGGAGCTAAGTAGCTAGCCTTAGCTTAAAATTGGGAAGAGCACAGACAGCTCGAAAAAGTTACCCCATGAAAAGAAAGCAACAGTCCAAAAGCTGAACTGTTGTGTATTTATGTTTTTTGATCATGTAAACAAACGAACTCGTACACTTGGGGCTACGAAGTGACAATAAGAGCTAGTTGTGTACACAATATAGCCAGCAGTAAGTGACATATTCTTACCATCGATGTCATTTAGAAGGGCTGTGTCGATGTCGCTTGGGTCGTTTAGCGACAGCGTTGCATCCAAGTTATCCAGTGAAGGATCTTCAAAAGCCAAGCTATTCATTTTTAAAACCTCGATGTATTCCAAGTACACGTGAAAATAAACACGAGCTACATAAACACAAACCACAGCATTTCAAACTCCCACAGTCGCTGCATTTGCAAGAGTGCCACGTACAAAGTGGACTTAAAACAGGCGTAAAGGAAACTCCAACTTTTTTATTGATCTTTATAGTAACTCATGTCCACCATGAATCGGAACTTGACAAGCCCAACTTAACAGTGTGGTTATTGAGAAACTAACGTGCTTATGAGGCTAGCCACCTGACACACATTGAGTGGCAGCCCCTCTGGCCAATCACTCCCCTCCGCCTTTTTTGTGTTGATGTTGGTAAACCTTGTTTTTTTTGTATCAATGCAGCTTCCCAAGGTAAAGACAATATATTATTTAGTAATAAGACCTAGAAATCTTTATATATATATTCTGAAAGACAATTTATATTGCCCGCCCATTTTTAGAAATGTATTACACAATTTACCAAACGTAAATAATTATCCAATATTATGTTAAAATTAAATTATTCTACTTTTACAGGCGTCTTGTTGTGGCGGATTCGACACAAACAGCCAATCAAAAACAGGTAGGGGTGGGTTATTGGCAGTTAAGTTTGCTTGACTCTACGTTTTAGCTCCTCCTGTAGAACCAGAGAAATCAACCAATCGCCAGCCGTGAAACCGAGTGGGGTGATCAGACGTCACAACTCTCGCTTCAGCCATTACATCATGTATTTCCCCCAGTCCGTGAGCGCCAAACGAAACGCAGTGGTGGTCAAAGAAATAGGTATGCTTGAAGATGAGGACGGTCAAAAGTAAAGTCCATAAACAATGGCAGACCATTTAATTAAATCCTATGAACTAGACCGTTCGCTACAAAGACTATATCATGCATTGCATCAATATATTTCGCCAACTGCTTTGCAAAAAACTGATTAAATATTTGTTTTGTAATATTGCATCATATAGATGATATTGACATAACACACATACGGCCTCGTGAATGCCTAGTGTTTCGGTAAGGTAAGATATCGACCTTGAGAAATACAAAAGATTCTTGAAAGAAAGGTGTCATGCATTTGGTTGCTGATGGGGTTTTTGTAGACATAATGTTACTTGCTGGCAACCTGCCAGTTGAAGTCAATCATCTTGCATCAAACTAAAGTAATTTCTTTAACAAACTGCATGATAGAGGGACGATGAAGTAAAACTGGAATACTCACATTCTCAGAAGACGTCATACAGCTCTTTTTACAAGAGCTGAACTGCTATAACATCAGCATTTTGAATGGGGTGGTAGGGTGTCCCTTCAACTCTTGACTGGAAAATAATGACCAATAAGCAATGAAGGTTGAGGTCACATGTTGCTAGTGTTTTTATTGGGTAGGTAACATACGTGCACGTGCATTGGGTCAAAAACAAAACACATCTGAACCATATATGATGGCAGCAGACAGCAAAGCTCAACAGTCATGGAACACCTCAATGACAGAATACTCCAGAACACTTGCCACAATTGAGTTTGAATTAGACATTCTTTGCCATATAAATGGACATTCAGTATAGGCAGAATTTTGACAAACATATTACAACTTAAACCATAAAAAGGGAAATATGAATATGCAAGTTGTCAGAACAAAGGTACACGTTTAATTAAATTAGACATGGTTTTAAAATAATATCCTTTAAGATAAGATAGTGTCTTCTAAGTATCATAAAGTGGAAACAACTTTTATGCAAAATGCGATGACATTATTTGGACTCCAGCAGACCATTTTAGGTCTACAAAACAAATTATAATGATAGTATTATGGCAAAACAAACAAATTAATGATTTTTTAATATCATGATTCAATCATGATTATGTCAAACCCAGTTAAAACATTCAAATTAATTTAGTCATCATTGTTAAACTGTAAACCAGTTGAACGAAAACAAATACAAAATCCATTAGCCTAAAATGTAGCCCAACATTGTATTAACTACAATGCTTTAGACTGTAAAATATTGTCTGACAGTTTTTAATACAATATTATTAGTATAAGACAAAATAGTTGAACCAGTGATGGAATAAAACACAATATTTACCAAAGGTCTTATTTGCATACAAAACTTGATTGAAAGCCAACATTTCTACAATCGGTTACAACACGTGTGACTCATGAATCAATAGAAAAATAATACAGCGAGTTAATGCAGATTCATAATGGATTGAACAAGCCAGCCGTTCATTCTAAATGCTACAGGAAATACAAATGTTGGTTTGGTCGTGTATAGACTTTCAAGGAGCCCCACTTCTATACAGTGGATGCATAGTCTTAACAACCTAAAAATAAATGCTTTAAGATAAAATGAAGGTTATTTTCACATACATTATAAAATAATGTAAAATGCAAAATCAATGGATGAAATAGCATACATGTTGCTTTCCTTATATAACCAGTTAGAGAAATCAAGGAGGTACATACAGAAAATATCACTCTGGCAATATCTATATACAGAATCCATTCCTACAATTGTATCATTCTAAACACCTTTTCCAACTCAATATTTTTACCACTATTTATTTTTATGTGATTTTAATGAATTTCTAAAAAGGTGTTGTCATGGTAAATTTGTAAAAAGTAGTTTCCATCAAGCTATACACCTGCGTTTGGTATAGTTTAACATGACTGCAGTTAAACAACGATGTGCAAATTTATGTCAATTAGGACTATTTACCACCCACTAGAAAAATAGTAACCATCTTGTAAACACAAATAATATAAACAGATTTATCTTTGCTGAAAAGTGCACAAAATAGTATATTAGGAAGGAAAGTGTTTGTGCTATTGTCAAAATTATAAATGCTAAACGGTATTATTTGTCCATTAAGCCACAATGTTTCTTGGAATGGCTGTTTCACACCAGCTTGATGGTGATGTCGTTTTGAAGTCATTGTAGTAACCCTTACGAGGAATCGAAAAACTACACTAGGCCCATTCCTTCCCATTAGCAACAATAAACAACAGAGAAGATGAACAGGTGCCTTGTGGCCATTTAGTTTTGTTGTCTCTTGGACTCAAAGGAAACGCAACACATGTTTGCACGCACACAAAGGCTTTCGATATTAACTTTGATTTAGCTAGCATTTTTTTCATGTAAGCAATATTAGCCTAGGCAGCAACATTAGCCTTTCTCAGCACAACAGGAACTGACTGTGAAAACAAATCGTTTTCAATGATGAACAACAACTCAGTGTTATTATATTGTTCAACACAGCAAAAAACGAAAGAAAAAATGCATTATTAAATTATTTAAGTTCTTAGAAACAATAGGCAATCATTCTAGCTTTCTGGATCAAATCATAATGCCTGAAAGCCTGCCATGCAGAAGGGGCGTCATTTATCCTTGCTA
This sequence comes from Molva molva, assembly GCA_900323295.1. Lineage (NCBI taxonomy): Eukaryota > Metazoa > Chordata > Actinopteri > Gadiformes > Lotidae > Molva > Molva molva. Next base: position 1,979 of record OOFG01001133.1, on the reverse strand, counting down.
CTAGGCTAGCAATATAAAAGAGACAGTGCCATAGCATATGTTCTTCAGAAACAAAGCTAGCAGGCTAGCTAGGATACTCGTCTTTGGTGGTACATTACAGAGGACTAAGAGGGGCTACTAAGAGAAGCCACACAGACACGCCAACACGTCAAACAAAAGTACAGGAATACAAGACATGGCAAGCATGTTTGTCTCTGAATTACAACACTGGTAATCTGATGACAAGGCTACAGACATAAGGCTACAGACAGATAAGGCTACAGACTGATAAACAGATGTATTATCTGTTGCAACGTCACCCAGGGGCAGCAAATTAAATGGATGTTGGGGTTCTTGGACAGGACAGTGCTTGCGATGCTCCCAGACTATGAGGAGAAGACGAGCAGTGGATGCAAGCGAGAGTCTACAGGGCGAAGAGGGCGTCCTCCGTCCGCTCCGCCTTCTTGTGGGAGCCGCTAGTAGCCCCGACGGGGGGCCCGGGTCTACCTCTTAGTGGGGGAGAGGGTCCAGAATCTCCCACCTTGGCTCTGTCCTCTAGGAACTTATCAAACTCTGGCGGAGACAAGATAAATAATAATATGGCATCAGTGATACATCGCTAGGGTTACAGGAATAATTCACCCTAACAATATAATATTCTAAAATCAGTTAATGCATTTACTCTTCAATAATTTGAAATATTCTATAACACTTAGCTATCAATAGTGCTACGCAAAAGTACTTTTTTGACACATGTTTAAACCCATCACATTTACTTTTAGTGTGACTAATTATTTTAATTAATAGATTTTCAGTTATAAATAATAAAGCTCTAGGTGATGAGACAACACAAAGTTAATACCTTCACTGGTGACTCCTTCCTCTGCGCCATCTCCTTTCTAGTTCAAAGAAGAAAAGAAGTGTAAGTCCAAGGAAGCCAAAGCCAACAGCTACTAATTATAACCCATTATAACTAATTGTTGTAGGAACATCCACACCACTGTGTACACATTTCGTTGGAAGGATCATAACATATCAGTGGGTTTAACAATGGGTAAGGTCACAGCCTCAGAACGTGCCTTTGCACACCATCATTCACACAGAATCCAGGAGCAATTATCATAAACACAGTGGATCTTTAGAGCAAATAACACCTCTAAACACATTTAAAATATTATAGTTATACAATGCTTTTTTAAGCAAATCTATATGTGAAGTTACATGTTATTAGGCATACATGTGATACACAACATAGACCCCACACATATTTAAAGTCATGTTACTGGCTAAATTACGGAAGTTTAGAGGAACACACACGCAAATGAGAGATGAGAAAGTTGAGGTGGGAAAAAAAAGCAAACACCCAAAACCTAGTTGCATGCGTTTGAAAAACAAACAAGTGATGCAATCAAACCACCAAGAAAAAGAAAAAAATATATATCCCATGTGGGGAGGGAAAATGGTGGCGGGAAAAAGATAGAAATCAAGATAAAAAGTCTCACCACATCCGCACAGAGCCATTCCTCTATGTCATCCATGACAGAGGACTGCGATACAGGGATCTATGAAGAAGGGCCAAGGACCCAACCAAATGGCCAGACAAAACACAACCACGGAATGATGACCCCAAGAGGACAAAACAACAAATAAAACAAACACAAATCATGTTTTTATGAAATTAACAGGAATCACCAAAGAGAAAGATGCCACAAAAAAAGGAAACACATTTCGTTGAGCAAAAGAATAAATACACGTGAACACACACACACACACAAGTTTAGAGTTCTCCTTTCTCTATTAAACTCCATTGAGTTCACTCTGCTATGTGGATGAATTGCACTAGCACGGCTTACCAGCTGTGGACCTAAGTGACATGGCAGCGCTAATTACCTCATATGATTAGTTAATTAGGAACCCGTTGGCTGCCATTAAGGGATTGAAAGGAAGAAAAGGTAGGAACACGAGGGCCCTGGAGATTTAGTGCAGTGGAGCGTGCACTG
>OOFG01001132.1:0-13350 GCA_900323295.1 Molva molva | reverse complement strand
GGGGGGGGGGGGGATTTAGCATTGTGTAACCTTCCCCGGGCCCCAGCTCTCTACCTGGGCTCCAGGTCTGCCGAGGCTAGGGGCGGTGTCTTTACCATGACATGTTATTGGACCAGGCATGCGGTGGAGAAGGCCCTGTGATCACTGCTCTTATCTTCACGGGGGTTCAGGGCTCTTTTAGTGCTGCAGCTGTGGATGCATTGAGTCACTGGATCTGAATAAATCATCACATCGAAAATTGTATTGTAATCCGTAAAAACTAAAAGTGATGTTGTGTATAGCCAAAGTCAAGGTTACATTTTGCAAATGTAATACATGGAATGAACCGTCCACAAGTCATCAAGGTCTGTTATTTAGCTGGCATCCATTGTGGGCTGTCTGTGGCTTTGGGACAGCCATTCATTTTAATATTTGAGAACATTCTGTCCAATTTAGTCAAAGGGCCATAGCTGTGTGTTATTATAATTTGAAAACGAACCATAACCTCCAATCTGTGGGTAGTAAACAGACCTCTAAAGAAAATTTTATAATATACACAAACAATCAAGCCAAAGCTGCAAAAAAGATATTTGAGTCTTAAGTTACCAGACAGGGTAAGTGCATGATTATTGTAATAGTAATAGATGTAATCGATTCATGTAAAATATGGTGCTACTCTCCGTCCACACGAAGGGTGACCTGTCAGCGGTGCATCACAGGTCGCTAAATTATTAAGGCCGAACATAGTGCTGAATTATCTGTGTGTTTGTAGACAAACTACAGTGTTGTGTTGTTACTGCCGTTTTGAATATAGTGACTATTTGGAACACATTGAGCACATCTTTTGTAGGTTAAAAGTGTATTCCCCTCACATGAACAGAAATGTAGGCTACTCTAACACTGCAAGTCAATGGATGCGGCTCAGGGAAAGCAAATGCCAACCCGGCGTACTCCCCTTCTGGACACACAACGAATTTGTAATTAAACAACTCATCTGAATCTGGGTAAGACGGACAAACGCCAATTTAGAGATATCTTGGCAAGGACATACCAAGGAGTCTACCTGGGAGACCGACCAGCTGATTATCTTCTCCTGTTTTGACCAAATATGGACAAACTATTCTGTACTCCTCCCTCCCTCCTGTTCCTACATAACCATGAAAACGCTTTATTAAACATCGACTCAATGCTCTTCTAGAGGGTCAGACTGAATCCTTACGCAACAGTACATACGTACAATATATGTAATGTACTGATGAAGCTGGACCAGAGGTGGTCCGTTAGCACCTGCAAGTGCCTTCAGCGTCGATGACTCAGGAGGTAAACAGCGGTATGCTTCAGTGCATGTAAATACATGTTACACGGTAAACAAGGCTTTTCTTTCCGCGGGGGTCTTCCGTTCTGATCGCCGGCTTACGTGATTGGCCACCGGCCACCGTGATGTCGGGTTGCGTTTCTCCAAAAGTGGATTCCTCTTCAACCTTTCGCCACAGGCTGCTGCGTTTTTTTTCGTAACCCCACGCGGCCCCCCCCACCGCCGCAGCTTAAACGCGCTGGCCTCGTTCAAATGAATGGTTGAACTGGCGTTTTTCGCCGCACCACCTGATTTGGTCTGAATGAGCCCTTAAAGGAGTTGCATTGGGAGTACTTCTTCAATCCCTGACTGAGCAACCGCCTTGATGTATTAGGTGGTCTCCACAGAGCCGATCTCCCGTTCCCAGACTACTCTGAAGCGGGGTGCTGAAGGGTTCACCTGAGGGGTTCACCTGAAGATGCGTAACTGTGCAGGAGGTAGGTCAGCCATTTTGTGGACGGCAGATCTGCCTTTCGCATCATTGACTTTATGTGCAGGTGTTCTGGGAACAACAAATGGCTTTTCTCCCGCACAGAATCCAGATGCTGTGCTGGATCTCTGCAACCACCCTCTCTGTGGCAGGATGACACAGGAGACTGTGGTCTGGATCATAAGCCTGGTAGGGTTACGGGAGTATAGGCCTATAGGGTGCTTCGTAGCCGGGTCTATGAGCGACGCCGCTCTTGGGTGTCGGTGGGGTCTTGTATTGTTGTTTCTGACTATTTCTTATCGTCTGCAGGACGGTCAATGCTCGGGCAGTGCTCACCAGGTAGCACGCCTCCTTACCGGACTCAGGATGTTCTCTTGGGGTTTGAATTAAGCCTTTTTCTGGCTCGAGCGCTCCTGTAGTGCGTTGGCCATGGAGGACCGTAATGGACCGTTTCACTTAGCAGTAGTCTTGCTTGGTCAGCTGACTTCTCACTTCCTCCCTGAACCCGCAGAACCCAGACGTAACCTTGGCACCAGGACTCTAACACGAGCCACTCCGAGAGTTTAGGAGGAGGTATGTTGTTCCTGGTCGACGAAGGGTACTGTGGTTGGAGTCTGCCTGTGGCTCTGGTTGTAGCTTGCTCAGTAGATGGACCACATGAGATCCACAATGGATTTCAGCTTCGTCATCTGGGCCCAGGGTCTTCAGTAGTCCAACCAGGGCCTGGACATGCATGGTGAACCTTTTGAAGGCAGTGTGATCGCCACGCGGGACACCGGAGGTCTCCGTGACATTCTTAATCCTCTTAAGAGCCACCTAGTGGGGCTGGGTAAACATGGCTTTGAGGGCAGCCATTGTGTCAGTGTAGGGAGTCAAGGAATCGAGGTAGGACTGCAACCTCTGCGAACATGGTGAAGGCTGCAGAGGGGACAGGGGGTAGTATGACTGCGGCTGGCTCAGATACACGTGAGGCGTGTAGATAGGGGCTGCTGCCAGGGCTTGCAGTGGGGGAGACACGACGTTGTGCTGGCGGTGCCAGTGTCTTTCCTGTTTTCATCACACGGACATATGTAAATACACGATAGCCTTATGCTAAGAGTAGCCAACTATCCAAACGTTTCTGGTCGTGCTGCTAAGCTCAGACAAATATAAAATAAACAATCAACAGACTGCTGTTCAGTTTTAGGATGCAAACCCACGGTTCTCCGATAGAAACCAGCCTAATTTATGACCAACTGTATTATTATACAGTGTTGGTCACAGAGTTTCTGGGTCACAGAAACAGCAAGAAAACTTGATTTTACCTACTTCCTAGGGGCCTTATAGACTTTTGAAGCTTGTGATCCGCATGTATGTCCTTATCTCGGGCGGTGGGATAGTTTGAATCTGAGGTGAAATAAACTTTTAAATCCACATAATATCCACGTCTGTCGATGTTTTGGTGAAGCTGGTCTCCTCGCTGCCAGCACAGCTGTTACCATGGATCAATTACTTTATTTTCAAAGATCTAACTGATGTGCCTGCTCACGTTATATCTACGGCGAATGTAGAGAACAATTTACTCCAGAGTGTCCTGAGAATTGATGCAGAATTCCATGGGCTTTGCGGAAAGATTGAATAGCTTCTAGGGGCCATGTTATAATATCATATAAATAGATAGTGCCATACTAAATGACGGTGAAGATGTGAAGTTGCATATTAAACTTTTATGTTCCGTAGGGATTTGGGTTAAAGAAATACTTTTATTGAACCAAGATTATTTTTAATGATTTCAACAACACCAGGAACGGATCTTTAATATTACGTGGCGAAAATGTTCGCATTCGACTACAAGTGCTGCCATTAGCAATCACATTATGGGTAAGATATCAAAACAATGCTGAACCTTTCTTTTAATACAAAAACCTAATTTAATACCAACCTTGGATTTCAAACTCACCTGTTCGATTGCCTCAGACGTAATCTGTCTTTTTCTTTGTGATTCTAAATTATACAGCCTTTTATTAATTAATTTTTTAACAAGGATTAAGATTAAAATAAGGACACAGCCCTATCAGCATTAACCCTTACCTGTCTATTTTGGTGCAGGTAACACTCGTTTTGGGTAGACATTTACCGTGTTGGTGGGGGAAATGTGCTCTACAACTGAGTGTGTTTCGTAATATTGTAGGCCTATAGCAATTACCACAAGAAATCGAATATATTGATAACCAGAAGACAGCGAATATAGTAATATTCTAGACTATTGGTTTGTATATTTAAAGCCTACGTTCAATCTGTTTATTTAGTTCTGCTTTATATTCGCCTCCCTCGGTATTATCCAACGAAGTAGACAGCGTCGTGGGTTGGGCAGATCTGTGGAGACAGCGCTTCGGAACACGTGACAACGATAGAAAAAAACCTCGCTTGATAAGTCCGCTCCTATTCCCGAGCAGCGGAGACACCGCCAGCAGCTGTCAACGCACAGTGCGCACACAAGAGGAGCGGCGCAAGAAGAGAGGAACAATCCACTTTTTGCTTTGTAGCGCTGTAAAACATTTTGTTTATAATTGGAAAAATTACATTTGGAAATGTTTCTACAACATTTCACTCACTCAAATCTTTTTAGCGCTAGAGTTGGAGTAAAGGATAGTCTACTGTTCGTTTGAAGAGTTTCTGTGGATCTGGGAAAATAATGTGAGGTAGATAACCTTTAGGCTACTTGTTTTAAACCCTTTTGTTCAGGATTGTGTCTTTTTATTTATTAAGCTATGGTTGCCTGTGATTTGCTTTCATTTGTTATGTTCAATTCATTTCGGGTACTCAATTGATATATTCTTTTGTAAATGTAAGTAATTTTCAATTTGATTGGGTTGTTGATAGTGATAAGTAGCTCATTATTATTTTCACAGTTGTATCTTGCTTGCCAATTTATATATTGTTCATGAAATGTATTTCTTCCTAAGCCCCTGGATTTTAGGTTATTTATGCAATCAGCAGTCTAGTTTTTTTGTTTTTTTCTCCCCCAGAAATGTATTGCTTGATAATGTGATTTCTGCAGTTTTTTCAATTCAATGAGATAGGTCTAAAAAAATGTTTTTTTATCAATTTATAGGTTGGCCAAGCATCATATTTGACTGCGATATTATCCCCCAGACACAGCCATGAAATCTGTTCTTGATGGTGTGGCAGACACCACCTTCCGGACTATCACGTCGGGTTTGCAATATCTGGGCTCCAACGATGCCAAGTATGACGACCCCTCCATCCATGCAGACTTCATTAAGGGCGGTTTCGGTCTACAGAAGCCCTCGTCTGCCTTCCGCACCCATACGTTCCCTGACAAAGTACCTGCAGACGAAGATCTCATCCTCAAGGGCATCTTGCCCTACCCTACCAATGCCACAGAGCTCCTTGGCAACAGGAGCGCCTTTGGCGAGGATGGCGACAACATCCGTTGCGGTGAGAACTTCATGGACATGGAGTGCTTCATGATCCTGACGCCCAGCCAGCAACTGGCGGTGGCCGTCATGTCTCTGACGCTGGGCACGTTCACCGTTCTGGAGAACCTGGTGGTGCTCTGTGTCATTTTTCAGTCCCGCACACTTCGCTGCCGGCCTTCCTACCACTTCATAGGCAGTCTGGCCGTGGCAGACCTGCTGGGCAGCGTCATCTTTGTCTACAGCTTCCTGGACTTCCATGTTTTCCACCGGAAGGACAGCACCAACGTGTTTCTCTTCAAGCTGGGCGGGGTCACCGCCTCCTTCACAGCCTCCGTGGGGAGCCTGTTCCTGACGGCCATCGACCGCTACATCTCCATACACCGGCCTCTGTCCTACAGGCGCATCGTGACGCGCACCAAGGCGGTCATCGCCTTCTGCGTGATGTGGACCATCTCCATCGTCATCGCCGTTCTACCCCTGCTGGGCTGGAACTGCAAGCGTCTCAACACGGTCTGCTCCAACATATTCCCCCTGATCGACAAGAATTACCTGATGTTCTGGATCGGCGTGACCAGCGTGCTGGTGCTCTTCATTATTTACGCCTACATGTTCATCCTGTGGAAGGCCCACCACCACGCCGTGCGCATGTTGAGCCGCACCTCCCAGAAGAGCCTGGTGGTGTACTCGGCGGACGGGACTAAAGTGCAGAGCACAAGGCCCGAACAGACCCGCATGGATATCCGGCTGGCCAAGACCCTGGTGCTCATCCTGGCGGTGCTCGTCATCTGCTGGGGGCCCGTGCTGGCCATCATGGTCTACGACCTCTTTTGGAAGATGGACGATGACTTTAAGACCGTGTTTGCGTTCTGCACAATGCTGTGCCTGCTCAATTCCATGGTCAACCCGGTCATATACGCCCTGAGGAGCAAGGACATGCGCCATGCCTTCCTCAGCTCCTGCCATGCCTGCAGGGGCAGTGGTCAGCAGCTGGACAACAGCCTGGAGTCAGACTGCCAGAGCCGCAATGCCAACATCGCCGCCCACAGGGCCGCCGAGAGTTGCGTGAAGACCACTGTGAAAATAGCCAAAGTGACCATCTCTGTGTCAAGTGAGACTTCTGCGGCACCTGTTTAGTTGGGCTCTTTGATGGGATATATGTGTGAATGCCGGTCTGCACCTCCAATCATGGCATTGAACACGCACTTAAAAAGAAAGATCCAGAACAAAGGTTTGACAGAATTTCCTCTCCTGCGTATAGCTATAGTGGTTAACTAATTATTTATGTTATGTTAATGTGCCAGTATAATGTGTAGTGTTTCAGTGCCAAAGTGCCAAATGGTAGTGAGAGGAATTGGTAAGGACTGAGAATATGAACAACTACAAGACAACCATTAGTCTTTTTCTACCACAGACGTCATGAATTCCAATTAATGAAGGCATATTATATTTTTGTATTGTAAATTCTAAATCAATATATCTTCATTTATGGGATAAGGGGCTACTGACATTTTTATTCATAAATCTTTTATTCTGTCACTTATGTCAATGTGCGTGCTGCACAAGAAGGATAGCAAATTATTGCCCCTTGTCGCTCGAGGATATATGTGCGTCAATTAATTTCTTTAAGAAAAATGACATAAAATATGGATTTAGTCAGTTTTTCTTTAATTATAGTATTATTCCTGTATCTTCTCTACATTTTATTCAACACAATCATTTGTCCCTTGATTAATGTCAACTGTATAAAGAGAACTGGAGGGCCACTCTGCTGGTGAACAAGCTGTAGAATAGCTTTTTTCTAAACTTTGCTGAATAAACCGATTATGTTCTCTGCATAAAATTGAAGGACGGGAGAAAACAAAAAGATTCAGGCGCTACTCTAACAACCCAAAAAAATATATAGAAAAATCGTACATCTATGTTTAAAGTCTCTATTGTCCACTTCTTTATTCTCTAGCAGGTGGAACATTCTAGTAATGCGTCTTTGTTCAAATGTATAGCTAAAAATTGTACAGTGTTTCTTGTAATAAGAAAAACGTGAAACAATAAAAACAAATGTAACATTTGAACGGCACAATTAAATAATATTGCTAGCTTTTGCCTTAGGCTGGACTCAGAGTGCTGGTCACTGCTGTTAAATAAAGAGGTTTTGTCTGAATATAGCTGCTTTCTTCAAGTGTGTGGCCTTGGATTCAGCCTTGTATGTTTGTGGAACTTTGTGACTTAGGTAATTCCACCACAAGCCTTTTGACAATTGCAGTTGAGTTGTTTTTGTGGTAGCTTACTCTCAATGGTTGGGATAAATGAAAACCAACCAATTCACAAAGGTTTAGTGAAATGCTTTTTATGTAACTTCAAATAAGGCACGTCTGCTGTGAAATTGAAAGCAAAGCAAAGTAAATTCATTAGCTGGTAAGCTGATGGACATTATGTGTGCATTTATTGAAATCAACTGATCCCATCAAAGCAATTGGGGAAATTGTGATTTTCTAGTTGATTGTGTAATACTTTTGATCTGTACATCTCACAGCACAATTGTTCTGTAGTCAATTATCTTGTTGTAAGCTAGCCAGACAGCTATCTATCAGTATGCTTTGCTGCCTCTTGTATTATTGAGTATTCAAGATCAAAATGTCGATTGTCAAGTGGCTTCTGTACAATGGTGGCATAACAAAGGACTACAATAAAAGAAACGAGTCTCTTTCGTGTTGATGTTTTTGAGATCGTGAAAATAAAGACACAGCTGGTTGACTTTTTGAACGTATTTTTTTGTATTGAAAATATGTCGAATTGCAGGTAATACGGACCAAAATACACAGTGTTTATTCGTTTTACATAATAAAATTATGAGAATAACAGAACTGAGCAGCCACCGCAGAATATGTTGAACATCTTTTCCGCCCCCGTGTGGACAATTTTCCTCTTTAAAATATGTGGCCGATGGATGGATCCACTCAGCGATTGTGAAACCCATGTCCAGAGATTATTGCAATGCACACTGCAGTTTTAAAAGTTTCACTTTGGTCACATTCGGCTAACTTGTATCTATTTAGTATTAAATACTACCTAAACAATCTGCCTGATAATTGCATGTGTGTGTTTACAGTTGTTGAAAATATATAGCAACGTACAGACCTTTTCCTATTTCAGACCCATGACCGATAAACAAGTATTTCAGGCTACCTGTTTGTAAGCTTACATTGGTAAAGGTAGGCTTTTGTGACATAATACATTTTTACACGTAAGCGATGGGGTAGGCCAATACAAACTGTTGAAATAAATAATCTTGTCTTGACTTCTCAGTGTGTTTATTGTATCAAATGCGTTATTATGCTGTCAACAAAAGTGTTGTTATTTAATCATTGACATGGCTACAAGCATAAAGTGTTAGTAATGTGCATTTATGATTAATGACATTTTGTTAAATCAAACCAAATATATGTTATTAGGCAATCTTTGAACATTACTAAACATATTGTAAGGCAAATTAGAATAACAAATGACGCATTCAAATAAGAATAACGATAATAATCATAATCATAAAAGTAGCCTCATAAAAATAGATTAATAATAATAATAATAATAACAAGAACTCAACATTTGTTCTGTCCATTTTACTTAAAATGAATGTTAAAATACAGTACATATATCAGCTATGCTGTCTTTACAATAGCATTCTCGAAAGAAAATCGGTGACGACACAAACGTTTAGAGAAACTTTTGTTTTGTTTTGTTTCAAACAGACCCGATTTAAAAAACCCAGCATGAATTGTGGGATGTGTAGTTCATTTTCTAGAACCAAGTGCAAGCGACCATAAAGGTTACGACAAAAAAAACATCAAGTACCAACACGACTTGCATGTTTGCGCATGCCCATTATAAGGTAACTGAAAAGGCTGCGTCTTGTGTTTAGACGGTCGTTTTGAATTGATAGCACGGCATCTGCTATCATCTAATTTCATACGGTATTTCTACAAACGGAACCCGCACAGAAAGTTCAATCTTACACTTAGTAATTTGCGTACTGCAACATTAGTTGGAGGAAAGATAGTACGAGGTGAGAAAAATCGGTATCGCGCTGACGCCGGAAGCTCTGTAGCTTTACCAAGCTAACGCTAGCTCGTACAACAGCAACAACTCGGCCTAGATTAGTGACAGCAGTTGGCTATCAGCATTTTCTGTTTATCAGGTTTTAGGACAACTTTTGGTACAATGGCTTGTGGTGCTACTCTGAAAAGGACCATGGATTTTGATCCACTCATGAGCCCGGCATCACCCAAGAGAAGAAGATGCGTCCCAATCATGTCTACAGCTGCTTCCACTTCATCGCCACAGAAATATCTGCGTATGGAGCCTTCGCCATTTGGAGAAGTGGTATCCTCTAGACTTACAACCGGTAGGGAGCCTTTTATACAAAACAATTATACACTTGAAGTCACTATAACGTACGTGCCGTGATCGGGCAAAATAACGTCTAATAGCATGGGATAATTAGTTATAACCGCCAGTTGAATGGGCGACTAATTGATTTGTCTACCGATAACTGTTTCTCAGAACAAATTCTACACAACATCAAACAAGAGTACAAGCGGCTGCAGAAGCGCAGACACCTGGACAGCGTTCCGCAGCAGACGGATGGCTGTTGTGCTGTGGACCTCCAAAGTGTTCCGAGCGGATCGTCAGGTAACGTTAGTCCGCTGCGGAGTGCCATGTCCGAAGAACAACCTGCAACCTGGTCTAGGTTGTGTGATATAAAAAACGTCGGTTATGACTTAATTAAACTATGTTGGTCACACAGAGGGATGCCATTGCAACCTAATATCTCTTCTGCAAATGGTCCACGAGATCCTCTTTTAACTAATGGGGGTCCCAGATATAATTTACGATAAATAACAATTTTGTTGTTCAAAATTCCTAGTATCTCTGGTTCCTGTTAATGTACATAATACATCTGCAAATTCACCTGTAGATGCTCACATTACCAACAAAATAAATCCCATGTAACATACAAAACATTAAATATTTATACGGGACATAAATATTTACGAAGACGGACAATAGTGGTCTTGATATAGATCAGTTTTCCTGATGTGAAATCATCTTGGCAAAACGACATTGATTTTATCCAGCCCATGTTTATCCAGCCCAAGTGAAACCACACACCTGTAGTGACCACGTCCAATTGCTGTGTGCAGGGAGCTGCGCCACGTCTCCCACCAGGAAAGAGCAGCCGCTGTTCTCCCTCAGGCAGGTGGGCATGATTTGCGAACGGCTTCTGAAGGAGCGGGAGGAGAAGATCCGTGAGGAGTACAACGAGATCCTGACCTCCAAGCTCGCAGGTATACTTGGCAAGCGACTTAAGAAACGAGATGCGTAAGCGCTGTAGGTTGAATGAGTTTTATTCACATGTTTGTTTGTTTTTTCAGAGCAATATGATGCCTTTGTCAAGTTCACACATGATCAGCTGATGCGACGGTTTGGAGAGCAGCCTGCTAGCTGTAAGTAGTTATTTGCTAAACACAATTCTTGGTAGACCATTTGGTAGACCACAAATGTATATATAAACCATTTTTTTTTATATATACATTTTTTGTACATGCTCAAACATTTTAAACAAGTACTACAAAGGGGCTAGGGAAATCTGCTAGGGAAATGTAGCCTGTACATTACACTTCCTATTAAATGTTGCATTATAAATATTAAATTGTTCAAATGTATTGTGCTTTTAGATAAAAATGTTTTTGGTCAATATCACAGATTTAACTAGAGGCTAGTATGTAGAAAAGTGATGCCTACTTCAAGTTGCCATCTCTATTCTAAAAAAAACACGACACGCTTAACACACGATTAGACTTTGAAGACTGGATGCTGGACCCTTAATATCATGGTAATAAAAAAGAATGACTAGGACAGTACCCTAATTAGATTTTTTTTCATATTGCCACAATCTTAAAAAGTCAAATTGTGCAATAAGCTAAGCTACAGTCTAAAAGCCTTGAAATTCAAATGAGACATACCACGTATCAACTTGCTGTGTCATGCTCCTTTTTTGTCTTGTTCCTCAGATGTTTCCTGAGTGTCGCTGTGTGACGGCGGATCACCTTACTTATTGCTGCGAGCTACTCCAGGGAAACTGGGTCTGCTTGGATGTGCCTCCTACCTGTGCCATATCGACTGTATGTGGACACACTGTCTGCAGCCTCAGACAGTGGCATCCACATCTGCTATTGCAGCTAGTGTGAGGAGGGCTTCCCGCTGTCTACCCGTTGAATGGACCTTTGACTCTCTTACCGATGGCCTCTTTTTACTGCCGTGTTGCTATTTATTTGGCTATGTTTCGATGCCTCTTATAAGGCAACCTGCTACATGCATTGCTTTTTTCCTGACAAAGTTGATTGTTTTGCAGAAGTGATCTTACCTGTATAGCTACTCTTAATGTACATTTTAAAGAAGGGATTGGTCACCCGTGGGCGGTCGGATCAATAAACCTCAGACTGGACAAGAGAAATGTTTTTTCTTTTCAAGAATTGTTTCATAATGTATGGAAATTACTGGAATTCAGTTTGTATACACTGTATTCATTTTGTTTTGGTTATCAAAATATAATTTTATTTGCTAAATGTGTTGAGACATTGGTTCAAGTTAAATAAATTCTTTTCACAAATGTGTTCGTTAAGTAGTGTCATGTTTGCTTGCCTCTTGTTTATTGATTTTAATGAGATTTGTTGGCAAGATTTAATGATCTAGGCTTACATTTTATTTTGTAACGTTAGTACTAAACCAATTACTTTGAGATATTCAAAAATGACCTGAGCTGTTCGTTAGATATACTCCAATGCCAAAAAGAAAATTATAACAATATATTGTCGCAGAGACAAGTGTTGGTATGATCATGTGTGTCAGACGGCATAAAATGGTGTGGCCCTGGGGATTCACTTCAGCAGCGGCGGAGTACATTTCAAGCGAACCCTCTTTTATGTCTTGGTGTCGTCACCAAATGAAGCATTCCGATTGGATGGTGGAGAAGGATGCGCATTTAATAAGGAAGTAGAATAAATATCGAGTTGAACCTGAACCGGTTACCTTTCATAGTCAAACAAATAAATTTAAATGTGTAATTATTAAATGTAGTCTTGCGCAAATGGCTTGTTTCTTTAGAAGAAGCATTGCTGCAAAGGTATTTACATTGGGACGTTGCTGTGAACGATTGTGTGGTGCATGTGCACGTTTGCAATAGCTTGCCCAAAACTCAATAAAGCCTTATGATTATTTTGTATGAGGCTTATGTTGTCACAAAGCTCTTAACTATTGTACTTTGTCTAATTGTTTTGATTCCACAAAGGTACTTAATGTTCTGGTAGCCGTTATAGTTATTTTATACTTATGTTTGATATGTATCAATAGCTGTCAAGGACATTGCATCAACCCGAAGATGTCTTCATTCCAGCCCTTCATGCGGCTCCCGTTTCAAAGAAACGGTAATGTGTATGTGTGTCTGTCTGTTATTCCGCCGAATCAGCTCAAATGTGCCTTCTTATAACCATGTTCCCTAAAGTCAAAAATGTATTATTTTTTTCAGTCAATCTCCTGATTTCAGACTGCCGGTCAGTACACTCCGGATGAATGGCATCATACCGTCCCACGGAGACGCTCAGTTGCAGGCAGAAGCACTGGCCAATGAGGTTCGTGCATATAGACTACGAGTAGTAGGTGTACTACATTTTCACACGGATGAACATACTTTTCCCCAAATACAGAGAAAAAAGAACATTTGTTTTTGGAGACTATATTGTAGTATTTCAAAAATGTACCCTCTAATATATAGGCCTAAGCCATATAATCTTATTAGGCTAGATATTCTCATTGTCAATAACTATTAACTAACTTAACTATTTCTACTTTTCTGTTCAGTTGAATCAGGATAATGTAGTTGAAGAAATATCTGTGGGGCCTGGTGGGATGATCACCTTCAAAATCCACCGTCGACTTCTTGTGGAGGTATGCTGCATTTGTTTACCTTTTATAATGAAAAGAAACGGGTCGAAATATACTCTCACTTCTGTTTGTGTTTCACACTGAAAACTTTTCATGCCCATAATATTGGTGTTAGAAAATGTTGGAGCCTTTTGGAGAAGAGGATGCTATGTTTGGCTTTAATAGCGAAC
>OOFG01001130.1:14490-27305 GCA_900323295.1 Molva molva | reverse complement strand
CTCGTCCAGGTCCGCCTGCACTGCTGCGGTGACGCTGTTGGAGCGTGTCATCCTCCGGTAACTATGCAACGCCGGGGAGAGGAGAGATGGGGAGACAGAGGTGATATGGTGCTGATGCTGCAGGACTGTAGAACAGGTTTATGTGTGTGTTTGTTTGTGTGTGGTCGTGTGAGGGTGTGTGTGTGCATGCTCGTGTGCGTGTGCGGTTGTGTGTACATAAACGTCTGTGTCTGGCAGTTAAAGCCTAACGCCTTGTAGCAGGTGTTCAATTCTAATTCTTCACCAGTATGCTTCCTGTCTGCCTACCAACTTCCTGTCGGTAGAGAGAGGCAGGACCAAGAGCGAGAAAGGAGAGAGTGAGAGAGAGAGAGAGAGAGAGAGAGAGACTCAGAGATAACTAGAGAGTCGCAAGACAGAAATGAAAAGTAATAGAGAAACAGAGAGAATAAACTGAGAAAGAGGGAGATAGAGATATAAAGTAATAGAGAGAGAAAAGAGAGAGAAAGTGGGATAGACAGACAGAGAGATGTGGTGATCCATCCATTTATTATCCCACATATGTAACAAGATAAGATAATATTCAAGGTCAACATGATTGTGTCTGTCTGTCTGACATTTCTCCTAAAGTCTCCTAAAACTACATGACACAGTGGCAGACAGTCAGCAGGAAAACAGCTAAATGTGTTCAGATTCCCAGCCATTGTTGACAGCATTCTCACATTCCCACATGGTGGAACTAGACGCCCTCTGTACAGACACGCCCCCTTTCCATCTCCCTCTCATCTCAGTAGTACTCTGATGATATTATTAAAGTATGTCCCTACTAAAGTAAAGTAGTAGCTATCTGAACGGTTAGCATTTAAGCCCACAGACTCAAACACACACACACAAACCAACACACACATGTGTATGAACATTTGCTGAACCCAAGTTCAGTTTCAACCATAAAAAGTTTGGGAGATCCGGCTGTGCTACAGTAGTTTGTACGGTCGGGTTTTAAGGTGGGTCGTACCCCGACCGGAGGTCATGACGTCTGTCGTACTGGTGGTCATGTTGTGGGTCGTAGTGTGTGTGACTAAAAAGCCACCTGGATTCAAACTCTTTAAAACTCAGTGGAACATTTCATGAGACCAGCAGACCCTAAGCTAGCTTTAACTACACTTGAGCTAGCTTAAACTACACCTGAGTGGGCACAAAACATCAGCACTAGCTTCATCACCTGAGCTAGCCTAAACTACACCTTAGTAGGCGCAAAACACCAGAGCTAGCTTAATCCCCTGAATTAGCTTGAACCATAGACATGTATACATAGACAACGCATTGACTCCTTTGACCCACTGCTGCGATACGTCAACACCGCCGCCATATTGGAGACTCATTGAAATTGGTTGAGAACTGTCAATATAATGTTCCTTTTTTACCCAGAAAAACCGCAGCTCCCCCGTTTACTTGTATTTGTTTAAAGACCTGTCTTGGGCCTTTCCATTATGGCGGTGATGTTGACGTACAATCCAAAGGCCAATGCAGCGTCTATGTATGGTTATTTCTTGAACTACATCTTTTCTAGCTTCAAGACACCTGATCTGGCTGCAACTACACCTTAGCTATTTTGCTCACAGATACATATCCTCATTGGATAAATAAACAACTAGGTTAAAACCAACAAATATGCGGTGCATCAAAAAGTGAGACGGTTAAACTACATCTGTGTTCTTAATATTTATAATAGTTATAAATATAATATAGTATAATATAATATAATATAGTATAATATAATATAATATATAATATAATATAGGAGTAATGTTTGACTGCCAGCAGGTGAGGAGTCCAGGTGTGTTTGAAGTGGTTTTACAGCCTTCCTCCACACCGTGGCAGGTGGACCAACGTTATCTCAGTCTACAGGTGGAGATATGACCTCAGACAGGTGTACTCAGACAGACAGGTAACCTACAAGATATACAGGTAACGTAGCAGACAGACAGGTATCCTAGATGATAGACAGGTAACCTAACAGATACACAGGCAACCTAACAGACAGACAGGTAACCTATCAAACAGACAGATAACCTTACAGACAGACAGGTAACCCCACAGATTTTCGACAGGTGAACTTTGAGGTATATTTACAGACAGATAGGTATACTACTAGGTAGACAGGAACATGTATTAACAGACAGATCAGACTAGAGCCAAGGTCCTCTCCACTCCATCTTGAAGCTTACATGCTAACAGCATCATACTGATCTCTGTGTATAGTCCTACTGCAGCTTGTCTAGGAACTAAGGTTTAATCCGACAAGATGTATCCTACAAGAGAGAAACATCCTGCACATCTTGTTGACATTTCTACCACAAGAGTGTCGCAATGTAAGCTAATATAAGCTAATGTTTCACACTTACACTACCATACACAGCAGGCTGTGTCACTCTCTCTTCCTCACACACACTCTCTCTCTCTCTCTTTTGTCTGTCTTTCTCTCTTACTCTCTTTTTAACTCGACTGCCCTTCTTTCTCTGTTCCTCACACTGTTTTACAACACACACACACACACACACACACACACACACACACACACACACACACACACACACACACACACCCCCACACCCACACCCACACACACACTGCTTTAGAACTTGGTGCCTTTCATCTCCAACCCAGTCTTCATCTTCTGACGGTTCTTTCTCTGTAAGTAAGAGAGGAGGAGCCAAGTGAGCGCGAAGCCAATGAGGAGGCCCACCACGGTCAGGACAGCAGCGACCCAGGCAGGCACACTGCCTGAGCAGGTGTGGTCGAGTGGCGTGGCCGTGGTTCCAGGGGTGGCTGGGCTGGGCATGGATGTGGAGGCGGGGCCTGGGGTAGTGGCTGGAATGGGATAGCTGTTGATACTTGTGAAGATGTAAGGATGCTCCTATGGGACACAAAGGGAATTTTTCTTTATGGTAGGACTCAGTGCAGCTCATGGTAATAAATAGGTTCATGGTATATATATAAATAATATATTGTGTAATGTGAAATGAGAATTTAAAATATATGTGTTATGTACGTATGTACGTATATACATATGTACGTATATATATGTACGTATGTATGTGTGTGTGTGTGTGTATGTGTGTATATATGTATGTATGTATGTATGTATGTATGTATATATGTATGTATGTATATATGTATATATGTATATATGTATGTATGTATATGTATGTATTTGTATTTTTTACCTCAGCAGGGCACTTGATCACATTCCTAGAACTTGTGAAATTGTTGTACGTCTGCTTCTTGCCCACGGGCTCAAACTATGAAACACAACAAAAATGTACTGTCACTGACAACAAAGTCATTTCAATTGTAATTGATATTTGTTGAAGGCTATGAAGAAGAAAAAGACAACAGTCTGTCCAATACAGTTAGCGGTTAGCGGCTAGCAGTACCATGTTATTCCACAGTCCGTTGGCCATGTCTGCATGGCCCTGCTCGCTGAAGTGGAAACAATCCACTGTCATGTAGCTTGTGTCCGGTTTCCCCTCCTGGAAACGTCACATCGTCATCATCAATCGTATGAATGTAGTTAGTGTGTGTGTGTGTGTGTTGGATGTGCTGGAGGTCATACGGAGTTCAAGGGAAGGATGGTGTTTCTGAAGAAGGGCTGCACCACGATAGTGAAGTCCTCCCTGGCATCGTAGTGTCCTCCGTATACCAGGTTCTCCGTCTCTCTCTTGGAGGACGACCAAACACAAAAATATTAGACCGTGAAATATTGCATTCTACCAAAAAATCTTATTATACCAAAAGCTTTTTTATATAGATACATATTTACACACACACATATATATATACAAAACATACTATAGAATAAAATGTAATATAACCACAAAAAACATTTGTATTAATGTATTTTTGAGACTATTTGTGCTTTTATGGACAGAACAGTGAAGACAGATGGGTGAGTGGGTTGAAAGTGAGAATTACATATATGTTCATTACACGTAGGGTCAGAACACTAGTGGGTGGAGCAACCAATCGATCTTCTGGTAAGATTTACCTGATAATCCCGGTTGACACGTTTAATTTCAGCCAGCTCGGGTGAATCATCGCTAGGTTCCAAAAAGCACCGACAAGACTGCCTGTGCTCGGACAAGAAAAAGAGAATAAAGAATAAAGTTAAATGGAAAACCACAGCAACAACAAATATTGAATGAATATTTGACATAATGAAAAGCGATCCAAACAAATGCAAATATAAGTGTATGTTTTGAGTGCCTCAGCCATTGATGCGATATCTTGAACTTAATTAATAGCAAAGCATACTTTTGAATGAAGTTGCACAAAGCGCCCTTTTTAATTTTGCGAAGGGCCTTCAATTCTAGGATTTCCACCACATTAACCAGCAGTCTGGGGACCTAATGGAACCATAATTACAAGAAAAATGTGTGTTAATTCAACATTTTATACAGCTCCTATCATATTTCTTATTCAATTTGACTAATGTCATGTCAAAAGTCACTTCTAGTGAAATGGATGAAATATGTAGATATCTTTTTTTTTTACACACTACAATACTGTTTAACATACAATCTTTTTGCAAATACAAAAATGTGTATATATTAAAAGAAATCTACCTTGTTGTAAAGAATGTCCAAGCTCGTCTTTAAATGATGAATGTAGTTCTTCGTTGAAAATGCAGCCTATGTGTTTTTCCAAACAGGAAACAGTTTTGTACACATCTTTCAGATTATTTAACCTAAACTACAAAGCAAACATCCTCCTTAACAGAAGTATATGCACATATCCTATGTTTTTATGAAACTCTAGCAACAGCAGTGACTAGCGAATATGATCACAACCACAGTAAGATGGCTAATTTTACATTGATGCATACTTTGCTATTCTGTGATATCAGAGTAGGGTGATATTGAAATTACTGGAAGATGAATGTAGGAAGAACAAAAGCAAAATTGAAATTACAGAGGACTGAAAAAAAGGAAAGAAACACGGAATGCAATATATAAAGTGTTTTCTAACTTTTCTAACTGATATTATTGAGTGGGTTAAGCTGATGATGGATGGACGGTGAGCTCACTCTGTCATCACAGTACTGACACAGGTCATTCCCTCCGATGAAGAGGGTCACCAGCTTCCAGTCATTCTTAAAGTCCACAGCCTGTTTCAACACGACAGGAGGGAGAGGGGGCATTTAGATAGAGAGACTGTGTATCTCTACTGTGTAGAGAGAGTGAGTGAGTGAGTGAGTGAGTGAGTGAGAGAGAGAGAGAGAGAGAGAGAGAGAGAGAGAGAGATCAACACTTACTGAATTGTTTCTCATGGTTTCAATAAGCCGCCTGGCTTGCTCTGGGAATTCTCTGTAAACATGAAGCGTGTATTGAAAGCTCATATGATGATGATGATACGTCATGTTTAAATTATTATGATATGAGGTGATGACATGAGACTAATATAGGACATATATGACATGATTCATATGATATGTCACGATATAAATAGGGTACTATGTGATATGCCATGATGTGACATCATTCACTCACGACACCACGGCTCCTGTCTCAGCCATGTTAAAGCCTGTCTGCCATTTTCCCCGGCCCTTCGACATCCCCTTAATGTTGGCATTGAACTTCCTGAGGATGTCTAAAGACAGAAACCGGGGATACCGCTGCATAAGTGACATACACATTTTGGATTCATCACATGGAATCAAGCAAGAAAGTCTGTCATCTAGTGGTGAGTATTTGGATTGACTTGTGGATTCATGCAAAGAATTTGACTTACTGGGTAATGTTGTGATGGTCTCAAGGGATTTATCACCTCCAATGCTAATTCATAAACAGACAGAGAAATCAATAATATCTTTAAAAATATGATTTTCTTTTCTTTTTCTTCTGATTGCATTTGTATTTTGTTCAGTCTCACCTCCATGAAACACCTCTGTATTCAGTAAACAGAGTTAGGATGTTTTTAGCCTTAGCTCCAAAACCAGACTGTATCCAAACACACACACACACACACACACGGATGATATGTTAAATTGGAATTCATTAGGAAAACTATTTTTATATTACAACTTTTATATAGGATAATAAAAGTGATTAAGAAAATATTCAGTAAAAAATGTTTTGAAAGATAAAAGTAATATATTTACCGTTAGCGAGTCTCCCATGGCGCCCACCACTTTGATGTCTCCAGGTCGCAACTTATGCACTGCAAAACATAAATAACATTCAAGCCCCCTCTCTCTGTACTTTCTACTCAATGTCACTACAGGTAATATCTGAGGTGCCGTGGTGCATTCTCACCCGAAGCCGGCACAGAGTCCGAGGGAGCAGTGTTAGCGCAGGTGAAATCACTGCCCCAGTTCTAAAGGAAGGAGACCATTATATAGCTGTGTGAGTAGGGGGGAGGGTAGGAGGGCTGGTTGTGGTGGTGACAACACACATAACATTTTAACGTAACCAGCTTGTGCGAGAGACATTGGAGAGAAACGTGGCAGAAATTTGGTCTTGTGTACCTCAAATGCTAGATAGCATGGCATTCGATTCCCACTAAGGCTTCCCATGCTAAATCCACCAAATGGAATATATTATATATTATATAATATCACAGTAGTAAGGCAGGCCTACCGTAACAGGAGGAGGACTGGGGCTAGGGCCAGGGTAGACGTAGTCGCTGTTCTGAGCCGTCCTGAGGAACGGCATTTTCTGATGAAGAGATCATAAAACACATAAAAACAAATAAAACATCCAAATGACGACATGACAAAACAATACAGAGATCATCCTAACCTGGAGAACAACCCATGGCAGAATATGTTCTGTATCGTTTCATATATCCTGTGGGAGGAGTATGTATGTATGTGGTTCATATAGATATATGTTATTACCTTTGAAGGACACTTCAAATCAATGCCAGTGCTGAAGTCTTGGCTAAAAGTCTTGTTGCCCACGGACTCAATCTAAGACATTGTGAGAATTGTGCATTATTTACAACACTTATGCTTTGTTTTTTTTCGATTTGAAATAAATATACTTTTTGCCATCTCTTATTATTAATATATATATAGTTAAAGAATACTATACCATGTTGTTCCAAAGTGCAAGAGCCATCAGCGTATGAGCTTTCTGGCTCAGGTGAAAACAGTCTGGGGAGAAATAGGAGCGATCAGGGCGTCCGTCCTTTAAAATAAATGCAGGGGGAGAAAGTGAGCGAGAGTGATGCTGATAAATACGGGGAAATATAGATTCAAGCCACATAGTGTTCCTATACACTCCTTAATATCCATCCCTACCTCTAGCCTGGGGAGGATGATCTCCCTAAAGAAAGGTTGCAGCACCACAGTGAAGTTCTCATGGGTGTCATAGCGACCGGAGTCAACTAGCTTCCTCATACCACTCTGGATGGACAAACGGAAATCATTCAGGAACTTATTTGATTTATTTGAAAATATATGTCACTAATAAATTCATTAATGAGCAGGAAGGGATTAGGCATATTGAAGACATTGAGGTTTGAACCCAGAATCTTTTGACTGAGTCACTGGTATATGTTATGTTCATAATTAGTTTTAATGACTTATGTCTGTATGTTTCATGTACTTTTATGTTTGTTCATATATGTTCACACATGAACATATGGTATCACAATATAGTAGCTTAAGATATCAAGGACGATCATCAGAAGTGTAGATGAACTCGCAGTATTGGCTGGGAAAACAAATTATAATGAAAACATTTTTTGTACTGTGTGGTGGTTTACCTGGTATGCTCGGTTTATATCTTCAACCTTCTGGAGTTCCATTGTTCCCTTGTTAGGGGTCAGAATGCAAGGGCAAACAATTCTGGAGAGGACATGTAGGGGTACAAATAAATATCACTGTCATCTATTTGAAGCACAGACACTGGTGCTACGGATGATGAGGAGGAGGTTCCCGGCAGTCACGTACTTCACAAAGAAGGTGGGGCACTTAAGGCTCTTTTCTTGGTGCAGCTCGCGGAGAGGAACGATGTGCATCAGCTCCACCAGATTCACCATGGCCCGGGGAACCTGTTGGGAGAAATAGGACAGCGGAGGCAATGAATAGGAGATCGCCATGGAACACAAGCAGCTTAATGATGAAGAAGCGAAAATCAATTGGGTCTCATGGGATGCAATCCAAACTGAAGGGTCTCTTTCTAGTCTACCTCTTTATGGAGGATATCCAGGGCCTCGCGGACACGACCGACCACATTCTCCGGTGAGAAAAAAACCTGGAGGATTGCAGTGAAATTTAAGGAGGAGTCAATAGTGTTGATGGATACTGGATTGGGTGATAGTAGGAAAATCGCATGGCACATGGACAGATTTGTTTCTCCAAAATGAGTTATGAAATTACTTTTATTTGCAATTAGAGACAGAAACTCACCGTGTCTGTGCAGAAGTCACAAATGTCATTTCCCCCAATAAACATGGTGATCACTTTCCAATCATTCTGGAAATCGATGCGCTGAATACAGATGGCAAGGTAGTTAGATCAATGTTTTTGGTTTTACTAAACTGAAAGGTACAATATATAAACTTTACTGAACTAAATCATAAAATGACCAAGATATCTCATCAGAGATTGAGGAAACATGCTAAGTCGAAACTGACTTCTCTGAGAACAAGACTCCTGTTCTCCTTTGAAATTTCTGTTCCAGGTAGGAACATTTGTTTTTGCTGTGTGCTATGATTCACTATTCTCACTAATGCCACACAATCCCAGTATGCTGCAAACATAGAAGCAAGAAAACACACTGGATCAACTAAAGATTGTACTCCATTCTACCTGATCTAAAAAGCCTTGTCCTCTTTTGAAAAAGTTCCATTACCAGAGCCGTGTTAAAACACAGGTAAATCTTGGAGTTACATTTGAAAGATGGAGACAGACTAGAGCCCAGAAGGATTTAAAGAGCTGGATTATAATTTGCAACAATAATTAAATTGCAAACTTATAAATTAACTGATCGATTTACAGTGTAGGACTTGTCGTCACTTGTCATTGTCGCAATATAATAATTGCGCTCGTCTCAAAATATGCAATGTTGTGAATTTGGACTGCAGCACCCATTTAAGCGCTCGGTTTCAACTTTACATATTGTACCTTTAAATGAGCCAATCAAAATAGTTTGTGTATGTGTGTGTTAGTGTGTGTGTGTGTGTGTTTGTGTCTGCCCGCATTTATATTCATGATTCAACTCATATATGCTCACCGTGTCATTCTTCATTTTTTCCACTAGAGTGCGCACCTGTTTCACCATGTTACTGGAAGCACAATACATCAATTCAAATGGGCCATATATAAGGGATAGATGGCAATAATCACTTAAAAGTAGGTCACATGGACAAAACTTACCCACTCTTGGCCCCTGATACGGCTTGGTTGAAGAAGGCTTGAGGATTGTTCTCATCACCGATCCCCATGGAGAAGCCGGTCAGATTTGAGTTAAACTCCTTTAAGATGTCTGGACAAAAGTTAAAAAGTGAAATGGAAGATAACAAGCCACTTCAAATTTCCCATAGTAATGAATGTGTGCAGTGGGCATGGTGACATTTTAAGGTCATCTCAATACATGTTAATAGTTCAATAGTAGATAATGCAGTGAAGCGTCAAATTGGGGGTGACTATCTACTAAGTGCAACTGAACCAGATAGCAGGGGCATTTATTTATGAGATAAGTCAACTGATATTATTTTATTGTAGTAGTTAAACCATATTATATCTATCAAATACAGTGTACTATTGTGCTTCTACACACTATAAATCATATCATTTAATGATAAAAGCCTACTTTAATGCTAATTAATTATATCTGAGCTTCTGTTATGTCTAGGATATTTTGTTTAGGGATATCGCAGATAATATTAACATAACAGAAACATTTGTCGTAATGTTAACACTGTGGATGTGTACAGTAATATGCCTATAATAAATAAATAAAGTTAAAGTGAGGTACTCACTTGGCAGAGTGGTCACATTGGCAAGATTGGCATCGCCACCGATACTGAAGAAAAGAAAATACACAAACTATAAGTCAACAATGTTTACTGTGAATAAAACAGAGGAAACCCCACTGTTTATTCATGGTTGTGTGCTCTTACACACTTCAGCACGCACGTGTGCTGTATGCTATCTCACCTCCATGACAGACCTCTGTATTCATTCCCTACTAGCAGAAGGTTGTTGGTCTTGGCACCGACACCATTACCTGCCTGCACAGAAATTAATGAATCAGTTAATGCCAAATTAATAATAAGAAGAAAGGACTAGAAACAATATCTCCTCGCATCTCCTTGCTTGACTTCTTCTTTTAACTCCACCCTGACACACACACACACACACCGAACACACACAAACACAAACACACACATACAAATGGATGACCACTGACCGTGAGTGAGTCTCCTAATGCTGCCACTACTTTGATGTCTCCTGGTCTAAGTACATGAACTGAAAACGCGAAAGAAACAATGGAGTTGTGTTTAGTATTATAATTATTACTATTATTATTATTAACATGAGGGTAAGAAATACATCCATACCCGAAGTAGGGGTAGTAGGGGAAGGATCCCGATCCACACAGATCATCTCTGTCCCCATAACCTGCATGAACAGGAATGTGTGTTAATTATTGCCTGCTCTAACCTTGCAGTTGTAGGTTCAATATAGAGAGTCACCAAGACTTACAGGGTCAGTTAGGGAAGTGTTGCTGTACACTGTTGTTGTTTCTGTCCTTTCTCTGGGAGAATTATTTTGTGTGCGCAGAAATTGTGCCTGATATCAAAAACAGAGAGAATGAAAACAATCAATAGCATTATTTTCACTTAAATCATACTTGAAATGTGATATTATATTCAGAACGCAACATATTTTTTAATTTAACCTAAATGAACCCAAAATAAAGTGGTTGTAAAACGTTTAGAGATGAATACTGAAGATGAATGCACATATATACAAAAGAAGAATAACAGAAGAGACAGATTTATATAACCTCAATAACTCCCTTCTCACCTCTGTATGGCCAGGGGCTGTGCCAACGTCGTTATCCTTGACCGTAGCCTCACCTGTGAATGTCCAATGAAACTGGGGACAGAAGAGGACCTTATTGGTCATTTAAGAACCTTATTGGTCAGATAAAAAGCCTACGTTATCTGATGCAGCCGACGCAGCCAAGCTAGGCTTGATTGTGCTGATAAGATGTAGATAGATATTTGTGGTGGTAAACAAAATGTAATTTAATTTCAAAATCCTTCCGAGATAATCTCTTGATCAGTAAACGCTTATCTAATCTCTCACGTGGGACAAGTCATTATACTTTGTCATCGTCTTCAGTGTGTTCAAGAAACAGAAAGGTGGTCAAAACCCCTGTGGGGTTAACTTTTAGCACAGTACTGTAGATTGCTGTGTACCAAACTTATAAATAATTTATTTGTACATAATGTACCATGTTTTCCAGTAGCTGGAGTGCTAGTTGGTTCAAGTTTTCAAAGTTGGACTCCTCCTATGGAGAAACAAAACAAGGCACTAGTTACATATATAGGTGTCTCTCGTGGTAACACGCAACAAAGCAGGGAGAATAGACATTAAGCAGAATCAGGTCACTTCCTGTAGGTTCCCTTCTTACTGAATCCATGGTCGGACCCAAGATAATCGGTTTCGACTGCAAAATGACGGCAAAGTCTTCACGCCCACTAAATCTTTCCATGGCACGCTGAAGAGAGACCTAGAAAACAAAGGGATGGTTGAATCATGAAGCGAAATACACATTGATTGGACAGGGGAATCAGTCTTTTAAATGTGATCCAATTGTACCTGTAGTGTTTGTAAATCTAAAGCTCTTTGAATTCGTTGCTTCATGCTGATATCAGTGGCGCACTGGTGGCTGTACATATGATGAAAATAAACACACACCACATGTATGTATAGTTGAATAAAGTTTTGTAACATAAATAACATTCTATGATTAAGAAATATATGTTAAACGATTAACACTCACTTTTCCAATGTAATGGGCCCACTCCAGATGACTGTATGAACCAGTGTACGATGCAGCTGCAAGATTCAAACTTAAATTACTATTACTTTAACAAGTAGATAGCATTTAAGTAACATGTAATCACTGTTTTGGGTTCTTCATCTGTAATACCTTTTTCTTCAATATCTCTAGTGCTGCCTCCACCTCTCTCACCACACTTTCAGGTTCCATGGCTGCCTATGGTACAAAGGGAAGACCTTTTTTTTTATTGTGGTTTAATTTGTAATGCTTTTATGTCCATAAAGCTCAACACTGGCACGGTTGATGTTTATAGATATTGTAAAACAATACATTTCTTTCTTACTCCGTCTCTCATTTGCTTTACCTTTCCATGGTTTGTTTGTAACTTGGTTTGAAACTAGAAAAAGCTGCCAGCATGGAGTGGAATCTCACCTGCTGTGTGAAGGAACACAGAGAATCTGCCGGAACAAAAAGCAACACAAACTTCCAGTCTGTGGCCTGCAAGGACATAGAAGTTCAATCAGAGTTTAATCTCAATAACATCCCAGTGTTTTACAGTTTCAGAGTTTCAGGTCAAAAGCTAGTATTTATCATAAGTTCTATCATATAAAATGGTATGTTTTAATGGATTAGTTTAATGAATGAGAGGGTAAATGTTTTTAGATAGCTTTTAGATAGGATAGTCAGAATGTAGGTTTTGTAATGGTTATGAGGGATTTAGTTTAACCTGATGCTGGGAAAGAGATTGTGAAACATCGCCAGCCTCCTCCAACAGATTCCTGCATCAGAGTA
>OOFG01001130.1:0-14452 GCA_900323295.1 Molva molva | reverse complement strand
TGTGTGTGTGTGTGTGTGTGTGTGTGTGTGTGTGTGTGTGTGTGTGTGTGTGTGTGTGTGTGTGTGTGCACGTGTGTTTATGTGTGTGTGAGTTACCTGTGCTCCAATGCCAGATCCAAGGGTAAGGAGAAGACATCAGCATTAAAGACAGACAGCTCTACAGATGACATAAAGAGATAATTACCTATCCCCTATCCATATAGAACATCTCTTGAAATCAAGTTCATTGAAATGACATGCTGATAATGTAATAGTATATGGCATGACATTGAAATAAGTGATTATGCTTTTTATGATATTTCTTCTTCCTTTTCCTTGTCGTTGGGACTATCCATTCGGTTATATACTAGAGGGGATTATTGACCTATGTTTATGGCCTCGCCTCTGATTCACAAAGATAAAAAACACTTCTCAATATATCTTTATCGGTTAATAATGTTGACGCACGTTGCATCAGAAAAAACGTTTTTAACAGACAAGGTCGACTATCCAATGAGGAAGGTGCCTTAGCTGATTCATAATGTTAAAGATTTTGAAACAAATATATACTTGTTTCAGAAAAATAGATATGAAAACAAATTCATATTTAAGATTACAACATAGTCTATATGAAATATTATTGAAAATCATATTAATCACTCTTAATAATGAATTAACCAATTGTTTAAACCATTTAAAATATGAATCAATAATATCTTCATAATCTCAGACTCTCTGTACCACATCATTGATGTTATGTATAACAAAAAACAGCACCGTATTACAGCAGCATACAGCAGCGTCTATAAGGAAGAAAATTCAGACCTACCAGCCACTTTGCTTAATATACTGGATGCCATAGGCCTAGGAGGGTAAAATGTTCACAATGAACTTCAGTTCTTAGCATATCAACACTTACTTCACAACAACAAACTTATGAAATGATATATGATTTGGTCCACTTATGTATTTTGGAGGTACCTTTGTGATATTGGTATTCCCATGGCAGAAAACCGGGATATGTCAGACGGTCTGAGAGTGTCAACTGGTGATTAAAAGTAATATTGAACAGTGACTATTATGTAAAGAGTGTAGCATTAAGATCTGATGGTGACTTTAAAATGGGTCGTTTAAAATTCTGCAATAGATCAGTTGTGAAAAACAAAACTCACTGATGAAACACAGGTTGCTGATTGCACTCTCTATTGTCTTTATAGTAAGTTTATTGTGCCATCACAGACACAATAAAGTGTGTTATAGAGATAGCACTTGTCCCTGTGCCTTGATTTTAGTGTTGGTTAGTTACTGCATTGGCCTCAGTTAATTTGAATTGTTTAAATAATTGTAATCTTGTATTAAAACATGTACCTGAGTCAGGTGGGGGTAAAGGGGCAGGTTCGGGGCTGGCTGGGGTTTCGTATTCAATCTGGAACCGAAAAATAACAACTATTGGGTTATTATATAAAAGCACATCTCCAACCATATTGTTTATGACACAGCAATATTCTGATTTGCAAAAAAGAAAAGCATCAACATAATGAAACCCAAACCTCCTGGTATATTCCTGCTGCATTTCGCAGAATTTCCGATAGGACGATATCACCAGCATCTAAAAGTGGCATTTCTAACATCAATTCATTTTTATTTAACAATGGGAGTGGAAAAAACTTAACCATGCACATAACACAACACACATTATAATCATGTGCCTTCTTATTATACCTGATAAAGTACAATTACAATTGTAGTAAGTACACTGTATTATAAGAACTATGAATAACTAGAAATACAACAATGGGTTATAATAATGTAATGCTACTATAAAAGTGAAAATTGGACAACAAACTTAACTATGTATATACAGTATCAGTAAACTTGACTTATATTTGTAAACTGACGGCATTATCTAAAAGACTTTCAAAACCAACAGTTGTTATGCAGCTCTTACATTGAACTTAAAAGTACTGATAGCTAACTAGAATAATACCCTGGCACTAGCAGGAAGTGTACAATACAGTCAAGGTCACGACTGTGACAACCCATAATGGGTGAAAAGACATTCTTTGAAGCAACATGTGTGTGAAACAACAACCTATATTACCTGCAAGATAAGCAGCCACCACCAGCACAGAAACCCTGAGAAGTATCCCCACTATCATCATTTGGTATTGGGTATACACCACAATAAAGGTCTTCAGAAACTTAAGACTTTAAATGTGCAACAAATAAATATTAAAACACTGCCCACTCCTAATAAATGTATACAAATAAGTGTTCATAAAAGAAAGTAAACAAAAAAAGAATAAACCGGCCATTCATTGTGTGGTGTATATATGGAGGAGAAAAAGAGGAGGAGCAGGACCCTAAAAAGCAGGTGTGGCCAATTCTAAACTTTGTAGAGAAATGTATAAATGGGTGACTGAATCCCAATTTTTTAAATTATTATTATTATTGGAAATTACTGCTTTCTCTCAGACATACATTTAATTTATGTTAGAGGTTTAACGGTTTGAAGTATTCAGAGTCTATTCTACTTGGATTAATAAGTAGTTATAGTAATTTATTAATCCAGAGGGAAATTGTTGTGATAATATGTGATATAACGGTTTGACATAGGATTTATTTTTTATGGATATTAGGCTTGGGAAAATTGGCATTGTTATACCCAATGTTACTCCTTGATAACACTTTAAAAATGTTCTTACGGGGGATTATTTAATATAAACAAAAAAGCCATCTTCAATTAAATGCAATGCTTTGTCTAAAGCTGCTTTGAGCAGAAGTCTAGAACTCAAACGTGTATTTAAATGTCAATGCAGTATTTAACATTATTTTGTAAAATATATGAGAAGACCATACAGCTTTTGGGAGGCACATCAGAACATAAATCCTTCATCCTAATCCTATTGTAAAGGAATTGGTGCAAATGTATCATATTGAAAATACGATACATACAGCTGTAGCTAACCTTGTGAGCATGTTGAACGTTCTTGTACCTATTGAAAATATGATACATTCATTAATTAAAAGCCTTATTTGTCATATCCATGAACCACGAGCCACCACTGCTGACCACCTTCTTGTATGTATGTCACTCGTAAAGCAAATATGCCTACACAAGAATCCAACTATTTTTGTGTACTTGCAAGTACACAAATCATTAAAATGGTTGTACTGATAAACTTAAAGTTTTGGGGATGACGTGATAAGATATGAATAGATTGCAAAAGGCTTGACATGGCATTATGAGATTATCCTAAGATTTTCATTGCAGATGCCCTGGGTTAACCTTTTGGGATTTTAAAACTGGTCGTAAGGCATTGATTATGTTAGGTATAACATTGATTTCAAGAAGAAGGCAACTGCATACACAAGCTTTGAAATATATCTATGTTTAACACTTATGGTACCTATGGGCCGGAAATGAAGTGCCATCAGCAGCCCGTTTCAAGTAGCAGGTTAAAATATCTTAAAACTTAAACCAAAACTCTAAATAGATTTAATACTTCTGTATTTTCTGTCAATAAGTCTGAAGAAGACAAAGACATCACAGACTTATTGACAGAATGTTGCTCATACATGAAAAACGTTGATTTTTGTGAAACAAAAGGCATGTTGATACAAAGAGGGTGACCCAAGCTGTCCGTAGAGGCGCAGTGTTGGTGAGTTTATCGTCATTAAATACCATCAGATAAGGCTTTAGGGCTGGTACATCACAATTCATAATGGGATTTTTTGTTGGCAATACTCCAAGATTTTGAGATCACTCGAGAGTTGTTGTAATGAAAAATCATAAAAACGTAAATATCTCGTAACATAGGCTAAACAAAACGTTGTTTTGCCACGTCTCGCATGAGAAACGCTGAGGCATTTTCAAAAAACACAATGACACCCAATGACAAATAATTTCCCGATTAATTTACTAAACAACTACCAAAACACCATTAGTACCAATAAAATTCCTATGCTCCTATAATTCTGAAATGTAGGCGGTCATTGCGATGTGACGTCACGATGTACAAGCCGATAGGCCGCTCGATGGAGCGAACTACGCTTGCGGCTAGTACCGATGTTGTCTCTGGTTCGACCTCTTGCTTTATCCAAACTCTTTTTGGTCCTACCATTTAATACTTCGGTCTTTGTTTTCTTACTTTGTTTAGCAGTGCAAGCATTCGTAGGGTATAGGTGGGACTTCAAATATTGGCTGAACTTTCTTGTGCCATTCTTGTGCGACTAGCTCGCTAGCTTAATTGTGGAAGACTCTGGTCATGCGCAATGTGGTATGTAGATTGACAGACAAGTAAGCCATCCAATCATTTCATTCGGCCAGAATGAAAGGATTGGATGGGCGTATTAAAGTGCTGCGCCAGCCACAGATGTTAGGTTTCTACTTCGAGGAAAGAGTTAATTCAACCAAGGTTGAACCTAGATGAGATCGCCTGTGAAGGAGGTTAGGTTCACCTAATGAGTCGCCATGGCTGAACTAAAAGTAGTATATTATTGGTATCTGAAACCGATAATTCCGGCTTCCCCTGAATTCTAACTCAATTTTAAATAGGCCCCAGTAAAGTAACGACGAAAGTACAAACAGGGCCAGGGAAAAGTGCTTGGGGTCCTAAATTCCAAGCAAAGGTCAAGGTTCAAACCCAGGTTCTGGGTTTGAACGCGATATGGCAGTCTAACTGCAGGCATCCTAGAGCAAGATCCCTAACCACTACCTGCCCCTTAATAACTGTTATCTCAATTCACTGTAGGTTGCTTTGGATTAAACGTCTGCTGAATGACTCAATAGGAAACAAATTAGCCTATTTTGGTTTCGGTGCGGAAGGCAAACATAGTTCACTGTCACATATAGTCATATGTGACAGTTTCCATCGCTCGGTGCTGCCGCTGTGCGGCCAAAGGGAAAACTGCCGCAGTGTTGACGTCATGACCGGATGTTGATAGTAGCAGTGAGCAGCACGACGCAAGCAGGAACAGCTGGAAAAGAACAACAAAGCCACGACCAACGACGACGATCCCTACAACAGCACAGTGACACGAAAATATAACAACTTTATTGTTGACATCGTTTCAGGCCCAACAAGTATTCGACACAGCAAGTCAATCGACAAGGTAGGGAACCGTTCTCCGGGGATTACCGATCGTTAGGGGTTGTTGTCTTCTTGTCAGTAGCTGTAGCCATCCAGTTAGCGGAAGAGCTAACGTCATGATAATGAGATCACTACGATTCATAAACTACAAAGCAAAAACATCAAAAACCACAGTACAACCTAGCAAACTACCCTGGTTTTGTAATTTTAACAGTACCCAACGCCTTTTAAGTTTCTACAAGTGTGTGCATTGTAACTCCATGTATTCTCAAACAAACAAAACGACACAGCTGCCATCTACTGTCAAGTATTTTCATGACAAGTGTTTTTTTGAGTGTGTACCTTGTTCCTAGTTGAGTCAGTCGAGAGACACCAGACAGATGTAGGCCTACTGTTTTGAATTCTTAAAGACTAATATTGTTTGCATGTTGTTTTTTACTAACTGCCTTTTACAGCAATAAATAGAGTGAAACCCACTGAAGCGGACAGGACAATGGGGCGCATCTTCCTCGACCACATCGGTGGAACACGCCTCTTCTCCTGTGCCAACTGTGACACCATCCTCACCAATCGATCAGAGCTCATCTCCACACGCTTCACTGGGGCCACAGGCAGAGCCTTCCTCTTTAATAAGGTGCATGGTGGTGGGAACTTAAATAGGCCTAAGATATACCCATGACCAATGCTTGATTTATAAATGTCTGTGATTATTATTGATTATCACTTAAATATTATTGTTGCAGTCTTACTTAACTAAATTACATTCAGTTGCTGTCTCATTTCCTAAACACGTCCGAATGAAGGACAAATGTCTTCCTTCATATTTTGATTGGATTGTACAAGTAACATGCTAGCCAGCTGTGTTTGAACTAGTATGAAGCCTCATATTATATGATTGCCTGAAATTTTAAGCCTTCCAGGCCACTCAGCCTTTGTCAGACACAAACAAAATCAGCAGTAGGGGGCAGCATAGTATAGTTGTTAGGGTATTGGACTCCCAGCAAAAAAGTTCTGGGTTGGATCTCAAGGGTCAACAGCCTAACATGTAGGCATCCTTGAGCAAGATGCCTAACCTCTACCTGCTCCTTAATGACCTCATGTATCGGAATTCGGTGTAAAATGCTTTGGATAACAGCATCGGCTAAAATATACAATACACAGAGGAAGTCAGGAAATAGAGGAAGCAGGAGAGGAAGTTACAACCTCTAGATTTTTATGTGCGATACTTTTGTTGAATAGCTGAAAGAAGTCATTTTTTTGTTTAATTCACAGTGTCTTCAACACATAATCATAAATAACTGTCCACTAATGTATTTCCACTGCTCTCTTTAAACCTGCAGGTTGTGAACCTGCAGTACAGCGAGGTGCAGGACCGAGTCATGCTCACGGGCAGGCACATGGTGAGGGACGTGAGCTGCAAGAACTGCAACAGCAAGCTGGGCTGGATCTATGAGTTCGCCACGGAGGACAGCCAGCGCTACAAGGAAGGCCGTGTCATCCTGGAGCGGGCCCTGGTCCGAGAGAGTGAAGGCTTCGAGGAGCATGTCCCGTCTGACAACTCGTGAAGTCCTACAGCCTTTAACAGAATGGCGGAGAAAAACTCACTCCTCCTGTTTACCTCCTCCTTCTCGCACCACCGTCCTCCTTTTGCCTCCGCGCTGAACGTCGCCATTTTGCTGACTTAGTGGTCGATGATGTCTTGGCACCACACACACGCCTCCTCCTCCACCTCCTCTTCCCGTGTCTATGACCTATGACTCCAGCAGAGTGGAACACTGGTTGGAAATTACAATTTTCTGAAAAGATTTTACGGAGAATACGACTTGTTTAAGTGCACGTCCACACAGAATATCAACACTGCACTAGGCCTGCACCACATTTGTTCCAGTGTACTCAAATGCATGTGTAATTGCAGTCCGATGATGATCCACCTCGTCACGTCAGCACCACCTTTTTGGATATATAAAGAGTTAAAAACAGGAAACGGCAAAGTAACTACTCAACAGCACTGTTAGAGCAAATATCTCATTCCCTTAACACACACATTTCTGCTTCTGTGTTGTGAACTTTAATACAGGGTACAGTCATATCACTTGATAATATTATCTGCCTCTTTTCCTTACTTAAAACAGTAATCACTGTATGTGATTAATGCAAGGGGCATTGACTGGCTTCACTTGATTTGAATCCGTTTCATTGTTTATATGTTAAAATGTGTATGTTACTTTGCCCATTCTTGTTTCAATTTCAGACTGTACTCTGCATGCCAAATTTCAGTTATTGCTGCAGTACTTCTGTTTGGATTTCTTTGCCACTGTGCGCGTGAGGTGGGAGGAGAAGTCTCCTTGAGGGTCACTGTCAGTCGGGATCATGCGCTTTTCGGCCATTTTGTCTTGCCGTGTAAAGAGGGAAACAAATGCGTGTTGGGTCTGTTGTGGACAGGCCCCCATTCAATGACCTACTGGCTTAAACCAAAACAGCATAAGGTCGTAATATTCAATATGGTTACCTGGAAAAAACAGAACTGGAGTATTACAATTCAACTGGCTTGTTTGTAGAATGATTATATCAACTGATGAAGCTAGAGGCATAAGATTACTTCATCAGTGTTGTACAAAATGTGATGCAAAATTAAGATTCTTAAAAGAAAAAAAAAGATTTCCAGGTGGATGGGTGACTTTGTTTGGGACATTTAACAATGTACTTTGCAATAGATATATTTGACAGAATTTGTTATAACTTATGTTCATTTTTATCATTTTATTGATATATTGTTATTGCGTTAGTGTTTATAGAATGATTATTTTCCGGGATGATTCTTGTTTATCATTTTTGTTTCATCTATGATTTTCTTGACATTAAGTTTTAAAATTGGCTTTTGCAGTACTTTGTCTGTTGTGATTATTTCAGAATAAAGACATCAGTATTGCTGTGTAGATAGGCCTACTCTGTGTTTGAGTAAACCCTGTGTCTTGCTGGGTTTGTTTTATTTTGTAAGTAAATACATAGGAAATTGATCGTGTGGTTCTAAAGAATTGCAAATATTCTTAATACTTTCATCCTAATAGGAATATAGGTATGTTTTTGTTATGATGTTTATTCAATTGTTATTACAGATCCAAAATGTTTCGTATGCTGAGATGGCCTCTAGATGGCAGTATGATATTGACGAACGGGATGAGATCTAGGCCTACATACATGTGGAATTATCCTATCTCTAAATTGTGTTTCCTAAGCGTTTGCTGAGAAGCATGAATCATTTTAATTAGTATGGCCGTTAGCTTTAGATTATCTTTCGTATTCAAGCCTTCAAAAGAAAAAACACCGTAACATTTGAAATTACATGATTGCGTTGACTACATGGCATGGCAAAAAGGAATCGAAACGTTACACAACTTGCAGTGCAAAATACCACTTGGGAGAAATCATTTTGCGCTTGAAATTGGCTCTTAATAGGTCGTGTCGATGCATTTCTAATCAATGCAGTGGCAGACATGGTGTTATTTATAGTGTTGATGATGTTAGACGGCTGCCTTGCGTCTGCCGTCTCAGTGGAAGAATCAACAAGAGGCTTGCCGTGATGAACTATTAATGACGTCCGAATCCGAATCTTAAAAGTCTGCAAGCAATAGTATGGTTATGCGGCAAATGACACGACCAATGTCGTCTCGTTGTGTTTGTAATCATTCAACTGCAATAAAACCATATAGCCTATGTTGCTATTTCAATATTAGATGTGATGAATACTCATCCATTTCGATTACATCCATACATAATTTAATCTAGGCATTATATTTATAGCCTATTGTTCGACCTTCCAATATCCAATACATATTGAGTAAAACGAAAAAAACAACTAATAGAAATAGACCCGTTTACCAGATTCACGCTGCCAACCTCTATTATGGATCATGGGATATTTTGGGAAAGAACACAAAAGAACACTTTACGTATAATTGCATCTATAATTAGCCAATGATTCATAGTCCCTTGGCAGCTATTTATAAAGTACCTCTATAGACCTCAAGTGTACTAACTACGTTTAGTGCATGTCATCATTGCTACTCCCCGTTGTCAGGTGTTTCACCCAACGCAAATTTAGGCCACTACTACTAACACACAAAGATATAGGCTTACTTTTCAGAACAAATCTCCCCACGTCCACCCCTCGGTCTCTCTGACACTCCCACAAAATAATGACATCATTCCGTCAGCAGGAGATATAAAATAGCATGCTTTCCATTGACATCATACCATATCCCGTTGCTAGGAAACGGGGAGTCAACAGTAGTTGCTATGGAAACCACACTTCACCTTCAAATCTCCCGACCTCTATATTCATCTACCACAGACTGGTGTGTGTGTGTGTAAGAAAAGCAAGTTAAAAGGGAGCAGAAAACTATGACTTGTTTTTGTTGTATAACATACATTTGCATGGCTGTGTCGCGTCACTCACTGCAGTGTGCGTCATGCTGCATGCTACGTGACTGCCTCAGTTTAAGGAATAGATTCAGGGAAATAGATTTTTGTCCATTGAAAAAATAAGGATGTGAATTGAAAGCTCACGCTAAGCGGCATTACAATCAGTAAAACAATACAAGAAACAAACTACAGCGAACAACAATATTCATTTATTTTTTATCCATATACAACGGTTGATTACAGTGATCAGTGCATTTCATTGAGGCCAGTGGCTGTAAATATATGTCATATATAATTAACATAACAATAAGACAGAGAAAAAAAACCAAGATACTAGAGATAACCTCCAAAAGAGTTGGCTAGCGGAAACGAATTGTACGTTTCATGACGTACCGACGAGATAATTGTGAAGAGCCTATCACAGTGACTGAAACCAGCCCCTCTGTCACCTTTAACTACTGAGGTTATGGCCTCTGACAAACCAACCAAGACATTTCAGAGCGTTCTCCGGCATGTAAAAATACATTTATACAACAGATTGATTGCCTAACCTGCAGCCACAGTCAGTAGGGTGGTTCTACATTGCACAGTGTCATGATAGTCTAAAGTACATTGCCCATGTGGCGAATCCTCCTCAAATTTCGGAGTCTGGCATGGTGTCTCTTAGTACTCAGTGTCCAGACCTGACCAGGCACCATTTCCACCCCCCAGCACCCCCCACCCCAACTAATGTTTCAATTT
This sequence comes from Molva molva, assembly GCA_900323295.1. Classification (NCBI taxonomy): domain Eukaryota; kingdom Metazoa; phylum Chordata; class Actinopteri; order Gadiformes; family Lotidae; genus Molva; species Molva molva. The sequence continues at coordinate 4,217 of OOFG01001130.1, read as the reverse complement.
CTGTCCTTTTTTGGCACAATTGAGCGAGCGAGTAGCTCTCTCAGCTGTCAGTTGCTAATTGAGTTTAGTACACGCATGCGTTGATGCCAGCTCCCCCACCAGACGGGCACACAGAGAGGTGGGCATTACCCAGGTTTTTTTGGATTAGGTATCCCATCGCAGGGGGAACAGTTTTCCACTCCAAGTCTGGTCTGGTGCCCTTTTACGTGCCACCCTGTGTGCAGCCGTGGGGACGCTGATGCCCCAGGCCACAGTGACGACCACGTCCTTCCTTTACAAGGCATCTCCTGGTTCACCCCAGAACAAAAACAAGCAAAAATGGAGAGGAAGGTCAACGGCCGCCACTCTTACACAGATGTTTAAAAAATGACATACAGTGAGGTCTTGGACCTTCGCAAGTGGAGGATGGTTGGAGGGGGTGTTATGCAAGTGTTGCTTCAAAACAGTGTGAGCACCCGCCTCCCCCCCCACCCCCGGACAGCTATGGATGGCAATGTTGATTTAACAGGTCAGGTTACCTTAACATTTGACTTTTATGATCAAAAGCTATTTGAGTGAGCATGCACAGACACTCATTGCTTTCTCATGGCTAAACAGCAGTAAACATGTGACATATCCAAAGCATGACATCCAAACCTTATACATTTAAAATGTATAAGCCCGACTGTACTGACAGGAATTTTTAACAGCATTTAAATGTAATCAAGGTAAGCTATGGCTGTGGCGTATGCTTAATGATTCAGATTCTAATGGCATTCTCTAGGGTTTTCTGCAGAAAGACACTCTTTTGCCGTAAAAACGGATCTAGATGGACTACAAATACAGACTCAAATATAGATTTAAAAAAATAATAATTAAAAAGTCCACATGGCACTAGTACTATGGCTGTGTTCCTTCACCTGAATGACACATGAAACCAAACCACAAAATAAATAAACCCTAAAACCAATCAAATCAAAATAAAAACATTGCTAGAATATTACTGATGACAAATAATTAACGTCTGGTACACTATAAAACTGGACACCAGGGTTCTGGATGATCAATGATCACAAACAAGATCATCTATAAAAACATTAACTAAGGAACTGTATTGGACATGGTAGGAGATCCTATGATTGTACTCCACAGAGATAACAGCTGGGAACTAGAAGGGCGGAAAGAGATAATGTTATAAAGCAAGTTCACTGGTGCGGAGACCGTTTCTAATGAACGTTTGTCCTTCCTATATTTCTATCTTCCGTAGTTTTCCTTGTGTCCCACAGTACGCTAAAGCGTACCCCAAGCCATGTATACTGCCCGATTGTAGCTGCATCTTCCTCCTCGCTGTCTTGAAGCAGAAGAGGACTGGAGGGCTTCCAGCCAGTGTCCTCGAGACCAAGGGGTCCGAGTCCAGTCGAGGGCCAGCAATTCCTCAGCACACCCCCGGCCCCACGGCTAAGGACGGTTGAACCGCGATGAGACACATTTGAGTTAGCGCCGCCTCTTCTTCCATCCGTCCTCTCATCCATCCGTCTATCACTGCATCTTGCCATCCAAGACCTTTGACCCCTTTCCCCCGCCACCAGCCAGGGTCTTCCAGTAGCGGTGGCAGGCCAGCTCCAGCAGCTCTAGCCCTCCTATCAGCTTCTGTTGGCCCAGGAACACTCCGACCATCACCAGGCAATAGAGCCTGACTGGCGCCCACAGCCACAGCGCCGTGAAGCAGAAGGCGATGAAGCCGCTCCAGTACAGCAGGGAGGCGGCCTTGATCAGCGCCACGCGTAGCTCCGTCTTGCAGGGCGGGACGCGCGCCACGCCCTCCCGGTCGAACGCCCGCGGCTCCGCTGAGTAGAAGTCCCGCAGGCGGGCCTCCTTCTCGACCCAGCGCTCCTGGCACCAGGCCTGCAGGGAGGCAGGGTTGGACGAGCAGGGCAGGGAGGCGACGGGGTAGCGACGCACATGGAAGTGGATCTCGCGGGGAAAGTGGCCCATGATGAGGTGGCGCTCGGTCTGGGGGATGTTCTTGGGGTAGGCCACGGTGATGTCGTGGATGGCATCCAGGTTGTCCGCTGAGCAGGGGGGGAGGAGAGCGGGTGAGGGACAGGAGTTCAAATTGGTTTTGTGTTGTAGTGGAACAGTTCAAATAAACTGGATAACATAAAAAATAATTCTAATGTATTTATCCAAATTCACTTTGTTTGATCAGTTTTAGCTTTTATCCAAATGGACCTACAGTTAATGCAGAGATCGTTAAGGAGCATGTAGGGGTCAAGCATCTTGCCCAAGGATGATGGACATGGGGGATCGAACCCAGCAACCTTCAACTAGCCACTACACCCTCCTACCCTTAACAGAGAAACTACATCCAAATTAACCTCATAAATCGTATTCAGACATTTTATACCAAATTTGATGTTTAATTGAGGGGTATATTTAGACCTGACAGTACAGTACACTCTCCTTCCAACATAATTACATCTCTTTCCCTTTAATAAGCACTGTGTCGTGCACTCTTCAAAGATCTGAACTCCATTACATATGTACCTCTAATTGAACCAGGGGCTTAGTGCTGCATGATTCCCCCTCCTTCACTGCTCACAACATCATCCTCCCCACCACAACCACCCCCAGCCTGCCTTACATAACACATATCCCCCTCTACTTACCCTACACAGCATGATGCCAGGCGGGATGACACCTGCCTGTATTATTAGCCCACGTACAGCTTAGCGCTACCCTGGTATTAATAGAGCAATGAGAGCACCGCACCAGACTGAGACAAAGACCCACAGACATAACTTGTTAGTGGTGAGGGTGAGAGAGATAGTGAGAGGCCAAGACACACACAAACAGAGAGAGACAGAGACAGAGACAGAGACAGAGACAGAGACAGAGACAGAGACCTAGCTAAGCCTGAGACAGAGACCTAGCTAAGCCTGGTGACATCAAGGAGACATACACAGAGAGACAAAAAGTGAGAGAGACAGAGAGAGGTAGGGAGACAAAGGCCTAGTCAGGGCCGCTGACACTACTGTGATTCACAGCACCTGCTGGGAGGGTAAGTGCCGTGCTGGGTGTCCAGAGGGGCCAGAGCGGTGTCTGAGAAAAGGAACCGACTGGAGGGGTGCCAGGATTAGCTCACAGGGGAAACATGAGATGCTCGCGGGATGCTGTAATGGCTGGCACGGGGATGAAGTAGTTGTCTAGAGGCCTGAGGACTAACAGGTATGATCCACCTCCAATAACGCAACCACTGGAACCACTGAGGTCACCGAGGGAGAATGTGTCACTATCTCCACTGTAGAGAGCAGAGACTCCAGTGTTGTTGGAAGCCTTTTGTGTCTTTTCCATGCATTTCCTTGGCAGGGTCAAATTAAAAGATGGATCACCGTGATCAATACACCTAAAAGTCATGAGCAACTGCTTGAATCGGCTGTTTAACTCTAAACAGATACCGGGTGAATCAGTTTCCCCCCCGCTCACTTGAAAACAATCTTAAGAGTGACCTCTGACCTTTCCGCAGTGTTTCTACGATGAAGGTGAATCCGGTGGTGCGGGGATGCAGCACATACTCAAACTTGGGAAGGCCGTTCTTCACGGCAAATTCATCGCTCCTCGCTCTGGTGTTCTCTGCAACAGAAACAAAAAGTTCAGGTTTACCCTTTGATAGCGAGATATGAAACCTAAAAAGGACAGAACACAATGTTCACCGGATCTATGTATACTTTCATTCTTAGTGTAGTTTATATTACGACTCATCAATAAACTGTATGATCAATCCATTTAACTAAAACGACATTTGTAGTTTATATAAAAAAAGGTACCTTTAATAAAATACTACTTCACTTCATAAAAATTGCTCCCCTTCTTAAAATAAACTATTAACTACGACTTCTAATTTATAATCATCAGCAAGATGGAATGGCCTTCACCGAGTCCTCTGGCCAGGACAGTCGCTATACATCCAGAATAGCCACAAAGTGGCTGTAAACACAGGGGGCCCGCACTGCTGGTTTCCGCATCCAATATTCCTGCGGAGCCTGTCGTGCGACCATTGACGTCCTATTACTCATATTATGTAACGGGCGTCTCCAACGTGAAGGGGGTGTTGGGATGAACTTGTCACTCTCACATAAAAGTTCCCTCCCCAACCCATATTATGTTTTTAAATTGAATTACATGCCTCAAACCGAGGCGATGGGAAATTTGTGAAGGGGCTTACGTGCACCCTTGAG